>JBBMKC010058319.1:0-17623 GCA_037834085.1 Bipalium vagum | reverse complement strand
ATATAAATGATTTGATTCTGAGATGTTGGTGGACCTTGATAATAATGTATCTTGTAGAATTTCTTAGAACTTGGGGAAAAGGTAATTGCATTGTCAATGCTGGCATGAAGTGTCATTTTGCTGTTTCTCCATTCTAAAATTCATTTTTATTACCGATCAACATTGAAAACATACGGCAAGAATCAGTTCTTCCATAGATTTCAATCTTACTGATCACGGAAACCACGTCCAGGACAACGAGCCACCATTTTTCAGCATTCACCTCTCCACTATGAAAGCAATGTCCTACAAAACTTTTTCTTTTAATAATTTTGTAAAAACTTTCAAAAACCTAGTTCCATATTTCCGTTGCTATTTCCATCGACAGCCTTAGGATGAGTGTATTTCGGATATTGATTAGCAGCATTTGTTGTTCTCCTGGTAGATAAGATAATATCTGTGAACATGGAAATAAGGCAGCAACTTGATTACATGAAATGAATTAAAAGACTTACCCGACAATCCGAAAGCGTACCCTATTAACAAGGAAATGAATACCAGTCTCATTTCTATTTCCTTTCGATTTCAGTTTGAGAGACCAATAATTATTTATCAAAATTATTATTTAATATGACAAATTTCCGATCCTTCTGTGAAATATTTATATCACTTTTCTCTCAATTTTCTACAATAGCATCCAGTGACAATTGGGACAATCAACACATTCACTGCATAATCTATTTTTAATGTTATATTTGATTTTTGGCTTTAAATGACTAAATTAATTGAAAACTTTCCAAATCCACTAAAATGCGTTGTTCTGTCACTCAGAAATATCATTATAATAATAATAAAAAAATTATTATTATCATTATATATTTATATATTATCAAAAGAATTTGGTCTTACTGAGATTTAGCCATTCTTGCCAAAAAAGAGACTTCTATTTATCTAGAAATAGACTATAAAGGGTTTGGTGTTAATTGTTTGTTTAAATATGTTTATATTTTATATGTTAAACATAATATTAAAATATTATATATAAAATCTGAGTTAATATTTCTAAAGAAACTTGAAAATGTACTTTTTACTGTCTTTTATTATTTTCTTTCACATTAAAACAAACTAATTTAATTTAATTTAATTTAAAATTAAAACCAAACCAACAAATTAAGTTTTAATTAATTAATTTGTAATTAATTAATTATGTTAATTCATTAATTTTAATTCAATTGGTCTTAAGTGATTATTTTTGCAACATACTATTTTTTATAGAAAAACCTTGGCGAGACAATAATTTATTTAGTGTACATTTCCATTATATATTTCTGAAAATTTTTCTATATATTTCTGCATAACCCTGTAAATAATACTAAAATTAAATAATAAATTAATAAATATATGCATAAATACATATAAAAGCATATATTGTTTAAAAAATATAAAAATGGCCAGCGAAAATTTGAATCAAAAATAGACTTGGTTATGTTTTAAAATAAGCATTATTATATTTTACGCCCTAATTTTAGAATCAGAATTTTTTGAATTCGCCAAAAATTCACGAGAAGATGGGAACCGATGAAATAGCTGTATATTGGTCCATAATTGGTCACCTCATAGTCCCGACATGTCAAGAATAGAAAATATTTTTAAATATTTGAAAGATTTAGTATATGAAACGAAAGCCTTCTTTACTAAAAATAACTAGTGTGTTAAAATTCAAAAATGTGTTGAAATTGTAAATGAAACTAAATTGGACATGGTTTCAGAATTATATGACAATATTACGGACATAGCTCTTAATGTAAAATTGAACCAAAAGAATAATTAAATATGCGTATTGGTAGTTCTTCAAAATTGTTCGTTTTAATATATTTGTTTCAGTAAGACACTTTTGTCCAATAAATTTGGCCATTGATTTGGCATCATTTATCAAGGATTTGTTAAATAAAAATTAAAATCTTGTAGACTTTTTTAATTTGATTTTTGATTGTTTTATGAAAGTTGATTAATTATTTAAGTTTAAGACTTAATTTTTTTTCTTAGTTATTTTATAAAATATAAAGCAGAATGTAAAAGGATCAATAAATTTGAAAAGGACTATATAATAGGTTAAATAATAAATTATAAATCGTTTAGTGATAAATTAGTGTAATGTGAAAGTTTTCTAATAGGGTATGTTTAAAGCATATTTTGAAATATTTTAGATGTCTTCTTAAGATAGCTTTGAAAATATGGTAAATAATGTGAGTCAAGAATACCAACAAGAGTTTCAAATTAGCTCAAATATTACGCCAGGTGGACAGGTCAAGTGTGAGTCTTCAACATGATTATAGTCATACAACAATCAGTGCCTGATGTGAGTATTTGTAATTCTTTTTTGCAATAAGGATTTCAACAAGAAATATTAAATTATTATGTGATGCATAAATAGTATTATTCAAACAAATATAACATACATTTTAATAAAGAATTTCATATAAATGTAAATTGATTTTATTAAAATAAAACGTTTAAGTTTTCCAATATAAAGTTATCTCAATTAAATTGGATCCCTATTATATTTTGTTCTTACAGCTGATTTACATATCAAGATAAACACTAATCGATAGACGAGTAACTATCCTATTCAGTTGCAATACAAGTTAGAATCTGACTCCAAAAGATTTAAATGATTATACTGTGCACATGACTAATAAAAATCTGCAAAATAACTAAAATGATTTAATAAAACCAAAATGTATACTAGTTACAAACTGAATAAAAATTAATTAAAGAAAAGAATATTCTTTCACGTTGAAGATAAGTGAAGACTTTCTTTGATAAAATCTATTTTTCAACCAACTACATCAGTGAAACTTCAAACAAAAATCAAAACTCAAGAAGTAAAAAATATTGGTTACTTGAATCGATTAGTTCTTATCATTTCCTGGCTTCTACTTAACACAACAGTTGCATTAACGCTTACTGTAAAATTACAGAGAAATAGGTATCACTCTATTTTTAATTTTAACTAATTCGGCATCTACATTTATTTCTCCATCAGTAGTCGACTACGTAATACCCGAACAAAACATCATCTTATATCAACCTATCTTGATAACTATATGCTCATACTATTTCATCATACTTTTCTGACCCAATAAACCCTTTATTGAAATCTTTTATTACTTTTAACATATTTCTAAATATTTTATGAGCCCAGATTACCAAATATTTTTACTTACAATTTATTTATTTGCTTTGTTTTATTTTATTTATTATGAAAATTCTAATGTCAGTTTTATTTATATTCAACCGCCGAAGAACTTACATAAAATAAGCAGAATTATTTGATCAGTAGATAAAATCACATAAAATATTTAAATATTAAGCAATGTGCAAATTAAAATTCAAATTGAAAAACGAAGTTGTCTGAGTCAACATGAAATTAAGTCAAAAGTTTTTTATCTGAATAATACTTTTTTCCTTGATGCTCTTCGTCTAACGGCATCTTGGCACAATCTCCACATTTATAACATGAAATAAATTAACCGTTTTTATGTGTTATATGTTCACTATTTAGTGTACCAAATCTAGACCTGACTCCAACTCTTAGGTGGTGCAAATAATAACAGTCAGTAAAGCAACAATTGTATTTATATCACACAATCACTGAACTTCACAAAAATACAGAAGGATAATCAAAAGTCTGGGATCACAATTAATGTCTGAAATGTTTCACAATCAAGCAACTTCTGAAAAATAAAATATAATCGAACAACAATAAAATCAAATTAATTAAAAGAATAATAAGTACTTTTAATATCAAACAGTAATTAAAATATATTGTTTAATTCAAAGTCTAATTAAAACAAAATATTATTTATACACTATTTTAATCAATATTAATGTTTACTTAAAATAAAATAATAAGATAAGACAAAAACAGTATATTTTCCGCTAAAACTCCCGAGCCATCGTCTGAGCCCTAACGGTTCCTCACCGATAACCTGCTGATGGGGAATTTAAGCATAGTCCAAGTACGGCAATTATTAAAATACTTGAAGGTATTATTTTCCTCCGTGCGACCAATATCTCCTGCTAATAGTCGTAGCAAAAATCTTCTGTCGTAGATCTCGTAACACAAATCTTTGCCGTAGATTCTTCTTTCATAGTACAATATTCTGTCGTAGATTCTTCTCTCGTAGCACAATATTCTGTCGTAGTACAATATTTCGCACATTCTCTGAAGGGGTGAAATTATGCGAGAATCTCTTCTTATATACTTTTCTGAAACTGATCTTCATCTGGAGATTATTCTTGAAATAATCTCAAAATTAATCTTAAAATTCTCAAAATTTTATCAAAACTCTAGAATTCCCTAAAAATTATTTCCTGATGACCATTAATATTTATAAATTCCCTCTTGTGGACTTCTTTAAAAATAAAAATTACTTTTGGATGGTTGTTGTATTTTCTAAGTATGTTCAACCTAAAAATATCTGTAAATTTTTAATTGTTTTTCAAGTGTTAATTAATTTTAATTATTAATAATATTATTAATAATCTTAACATCTATACCCTTTTAATCATTTTTCTTGGTTATCTTTTCCCGGGGGTGTCTTGTGTAAACCCAACATATATAACTATTTTGTAATAAAATTTTATAAGCATTATATAACTTATATACACCTTTATTTACCAGTGATATTTCGGCTTTTCAAAAATGCCATACATATATAATAATAATAATTGAAATGTTGATTTCTTGACTAGCATACCTCTAACTTTTTGAGTTAGATTTTAAATAATACTTGAGTACCACGTATAATCTCAGTCCATAATATAAACTAGCGTACGGCATTTTCGTTCTATGTTATTGAATTACCTTTTACAAGATTTAGTAAAAACCTTGACTGATTCACGATTATTATATTTTAACAGGTTTATGGTAAAATATTTTTACTGGTTCGCTTTAAAATTTATTATAATTTTGTTGATTTTTCTAATTTTTTATTTTGACAGATTTTTAGTGTGTTTTATTCACATTTAGTGTAATTTTTGTTATCAAAATTATTATTGAAATTTAATTTATGTTCCTTTTTTATTTTTACTTTAAATTCGACAATACTTAAAATAAATCTTTTTAAAAATAATGCCCGTCACAGAACGAAAAATAAATCGGAAAATTGTTGTGATAAATCTATTAATACAGGTTTATTTATAAATTATCGCCAATTTGTTTAGATACATTATTTAAGACGCGTTCTTGATTAATTTCAAATAAAAATCAAATCATGGGTTATTGTCAAATTAAAGCCGAAAAAGAATTTGAACTTCAACGAGAAACGAAATTATTGCAAGATCACAAGAACGATTGCCTTATTTTATTGTCATATTCGATTTTATTGATCCTATCGGTTATAACGATTTGGATTTTTAAACACAAACGACTGAGATTCGTTCATGAGACTGGTTTATCATTAGTATACGGTGATTTAGAAATTTTCGATTTGAATCTTTATTTTATTCCTTCGATTTTCAGGCTTGATATTAGGTGCAATATTTTACAATTTGCCATCTGATAACACAAACGTTACTACTCAATTTCAAATGATCCCGGATAGGAATTGTGCCTACCAACTACCGCCTGATGATATCACGTTGCGGATGACTTTCGAGAATCCAAACAAGATGGAAAACAGGTCTTTCTTTTATTCATACAAGTACCGACACATTCTCACTTCCGAAAACAAAGACTCGAAAGATTTTAACAGAAAAGTATCGATTGCATTTACTCTCATTGATCGTCTCTCAACGAAATCCACCGTTTCAGGCCACGTTCGATGTGGAGATATTCTTCAATTTGTTATTGCCGCCCATCATATTTTGTGCTGGATACAATATGAAAAAGGTAGGCTTTGTTCTTCGTCTCTTTCTCTCGTTGATTATTTCCTCACGAAGCTGCGCATCGAATATTTATTGATTCTTAATGTTGATCATTTTTATTTATTGATTTTCAAAATTTTAATTAATTTCAAATTAATGATGTTTAAAAATATTTTTTTAATTTAAATATAGTCTATAAATGTTTATTAATTTTAATATTTTATCACAAGTTTGATAAACTATTGGTTTGATCGATTTTAGAGATTTTTTGTGTAACAATGAAAGGACTTGATTAAATTAAATGATTCAGAAATCGTTTTTTTATAATATTTAACTAACAATCGATAAAATTGATTTTAAAGGAAATTTCGACGTTATGATCGTCGCGATTTTGAAAAAAAGCATTTAGTAGTGATAATATTTTTCTTTTTGTAAAGAGGATATATTTTGTATTCATTATATTTGTTTTCGAATTTTTTAATAGTACAAGAATCAGTGAAAATTCATTTAAAATGATACTATTGTTCTTTCTTGTTGGATGTAATCTCTGTTGATGAATGTGAAATGACTTTATTTGATTTTATTGATGAAATCGCTGTTCTTGTTCTTCGCTCATGCCACCACAGTTATCATGAAAGTAGTCTAAATGTGAGTTGAGGAAATGTATCTTTACAGCCATACGTGCACCAAGAACCTAGAAACTCTGAATTATTAATTAATATTTTTTAAAAAAATATTAAAATTGAAGTTTAAAAAGGAAAAATAGAATTATTTGTTTAATTAATCATAGTAATTATAAATTAACAAAATGACAAATAAAGAGAAGCAAACTGGAAATGGATATCCTGATGGGTCCTCATTACATGAAAGAATGGAAACAATAGAGAATGGAAACAAACTCAATGACCAATTTACTTTCACAGATTTCCGAAAAGATTGGATTAAAACAACCCAACAGAGGAATATATGATACTTATAAAAATATTTCCTATGATGCTCGAGAAAATCTACGACGATTTGCTAATGCAAATGATTATATAATTTTATTTTGAATAAATATTTTTTCGTAAAAAAAATTCAGGAGATTAAGAATTTATTCCTTATTAGGTTGCTGTAAGTTTTATTTTCCTTGTTTCTTTTTTATTTCTTTTTTATTCTTTACATTTTTCTTATAATTATTTTTTTCATAAATTATCATTTTTTTCTTCTCTTTTCTTTCCTAATAATTCTTTCTTTCTGTCAATTTTACTATTTCTCATTTGTTTTTCGTTCTTATATTACTTTTAAAAATAATTTTTCACTCATTTCATTTTTTATTCTATTTAAACAATGATTTCATTATATTACTAAAGAAAGGGCCAATTTTAAAATAATTTTATTCTTAACTGGATAATAATTGTTTATTTATTTTCTTTTACAGAAACACTTTTTTGAAAATCTCGGTGCTATTGCCTCTTATGCATTTCTTGGTACTATTCTTTCATCATTGACAATCGGGTAATATTAGCAATGTTTGTTATTATTTAAGTTTTTATTTTGAACTTCAAATTGACTGAAGTCAGCGATCAGGAATAATAAAAAAATAATAATAATAAAATTTTAAATAAAATAATAATTCAATAATATAATATTATTATGTTTATTATTTATTTATTTATAAAATTATTTAAAAATTGAATTTTGTTTTAGAATAGTACTAAATCTAAATTCTTGTTTTATTTACTTATAAAATTTCAATTTTAGATAATCAATAATTTTAAAAATTTTCATATTATATTGGTTATCGAGTCGCACTTGTTAATTTAACTATCAGGTTATAACATATTAAATGTCCCATTTGGTTAAAATATTTTAAACGATTGAGACACAAGAAAAGTTTTTATTAATCAAAATAAGGTTCGTCAGAATGACACACTTTTTCTATCGCATTACCAAATTTCTTATTCCACTTTCGTAAAACCTTGTGTCCTTGGAATCCAAGAAATCGAATAAGGCATTCTGGACACCTTCACGTTTGGTGAAAGGTTTATTTAAGAAAAAATGATATAAATGTTTGAACAGGTGATAATTTTAGTTAGAGTCAAGTCTTCAGATAAAGCTGGATGCGGCAAGGTTTCAAATCCTTGAGCTTATTTAACGTTACCCTGGAAACATGTGGCCTGACCTTGTCGTGGAGCAATATAACATCATGTCTTTCAGTCATTGCAGGATGTTTGATAATTATTCTTCGGTGCATTTCTTCAAGTTCTGTACAGTATTTATCGGCTGTTATGGTCTCACCTGGATCTAGAAATGAATAATGTATTACTCCACCCATAGACCTCAATTGATCATTATTTTCTTTTGGTGTAAATCGGATTTCTGCATGTGACGAGGAGGTTCATCGACATTTAACCATTGAGCTGATCGGCGTTGATTATTATATAGTACTCACTTTCATGACAAATAACAATGCGATGCGAAAATGGGCACATATCATTGCGGATCAGCAGGGAATTGGAAATCTCCTTACGTTGAAATTTTTGGAAATTGTTCAACGAATGCTGGACCCATTTGTTGAGCTTTTTTACTTTTCTTATTTATTTCAAATGACGAGAAATTATCATTGTGGTTACGCAAAACACTCTGGCTGGGTCTCGCACAGTCTGATGTGGATTTTCTTCTACTTTTGTCTTCAGATCACCATCATCAACAGTGGTGACTGGCCTTCCACGATCTGCGATTTCTTGACTATAATAATTAGAATTGAATTTTTTGTACCAACGTACAATGGTTTTTTGTTTGTAGCATGCAACCCAAACGCCGAATTTATGATCCTGACACTTCGGATATTTTGTGCTTCAATTTCCATTCATAAAAATAAATGGTTCTTAAATCCGTCGGTATTATGTTATTCATATTGACCGCTAAATATTTTTAAATATATGTTATTATTTAAACAAGTGATATTATTATAATAATGAAATTTCTAACCTTTTAATCTATATATCAAACTTTAATTTTCATCAATTATTACTGAAAATATGTTGCTTAGAAAAATTAGTTTTAAATAGGGACACCTCATATGTTACAACCTAATATTTTATATTGGTTATTAAACAAATATACACCTTCCATTCCAAAAATAACCGAACTTTAAAAAAAATAGTACTACAAGCGCCATTTATTTTAATATTATACCCCTAGATAACGTGGTCATTTATTGAAAACCGATAAAAATCTCATGGAAATTATTTTATTTTATTTAGTTTATTTTCCATTGAGTTATGACGTTTTTACTTTTATAGCTGTAAAACGACATTATTTTTGCACCAACCTAATATATTACAAATTTTAGAAATTTTTTGATCGTGCTAATAAATTGCTTTTTATTGATAAAGATGTAGTTCGCTTTGAATTGAAATATTATTTGTTCAAAATTTGCATTTTTGATGTCGACAATGTAAAAATTGAGCGACATCTTCCAAATCTTGTTTTATTACCTTCAATCACTTTCCTTACGTGTCATACCTATTTATCGTTTTCTTAATTTGTTTTTTAATTAAAAAATATTTTTGATTATAAATTCGTTCATTGCTCTTCTTATGTTTCAGTTAGAAAAAAGTACCAGGTTGTTTCTGTGATCAAACTGAATAGCAACTTTTACCTCATTTTATAAAAGATAAGAAAAGACACTACTTGCGACCCATATTTTCTTCTAATTCTTCTTTAAAAATATTATATCGACTTAGAAGTTCCTTTTAATGCTGTTGAAATAAAATTATTTCAACGAATGATTTCCATGACAAAGTTTAAATTTTTTTGAAATCCTTTAACAAATCAGTTTATTTTAGAACTATTTTATTATATATTATATCATTTTATTATATTATTTTATATTATATATTACAAATTAATCCGGTATGTATTTTTATAACACTTTAACTGTGAAATATTGATTATTGTGTTCAGAAATACAAAATCAATCTGTGGAAGCCCCTCTACTTTTGTGTTGAATTTCATTGTTTTCATTTTAAAAAGTCTATGAAAAAAATCTAAATGAAAATTAAAACATTTAAAATTAATCAATCTAAACAATAAACATTAACTGAAAATGTAAACATTAAAATTAAAATCTAAAAATAATCATCCAATAGGAACGCACTTACCATCAGCCAATATTGATCACCTAATTCTAAGGTCAAACTTATTGAGAAATAGGTCAATCCAACGTTGGGAGGCTTTTAACGTTATTAGAGAAAATTTACGAACAAATCGTAGGTCCAGCTTCTATTCCCTATATTACTCTATCAGATTCCCGGTGTGAGAGTCTTTAACAGCATCAATTTTGAATTTAACTGTATCTTTTTATTTTTTAACTTATTGTATATAGTCTATTGTCTAGCCTGTTGTATTATTTGTTTGTTTTAATTATCATAATTATTAATAATTTAAAACTATTATCTTTAATAGCTTGGTAAATTTTATGATTTTATTTTTAGAATTTTTAAGTTATAAGAAAACAACATAAGCATGCATTTAATAAGGTTTTCCATTGATTTTTGAAATTTGAAGGCTGACTAAAAAGATCAAAGAAATAATTTTTCTCTTAATTTTTTGTATATCGGGTTATATATTTTTTAAAGATAAACCAAGTATAACGAAAAAGAAAATTCTTAAAAGAGAAAAGAACAATAAAATAACAACTTTTCTATTGTTTTTACTTTGACCAAAATATTTCGATGATTCATTGAGAATTCTGATCAATAACAGTCATAACAAAATCTGTTAAATTTTTCTGGAATAAATTAACAGGCTATTAAAAACTTATTTTTGCACCGGTTATCAAATTAAATTATTTATTTAAGAAATAGTTGAAAAATAACTATAAATAGAAATAATCGTTATCTCTTGTGTCCATATTTATTTACTATTTCTCTCGTGATTAAAATAAGTCTATTTGTTATTGAAAATATTTGTTCCTAAATTTATAAATCCAATGAGTTATTATTCTTCCCGGATAAGTTCTATTTTCTTTACAAAAAATAATCAATATTTTATAAAATCTGAATTAATTTAATTTATTATTTAAAAATTAATTTTTTTTCGTCAAACATAAAAATCGAGAATATAAATCTTATAGATTATAATGATTATTAAATAACATCGATTTCCATTTATTTTAATTTTTTCAATTTCAATTCCATAATCTCATAATTTCAATTTTATATTCTCATGAATTCAAATTCATACTCCCATGTTTTCAAATCTATATTACCATCATTTGAAAATAAAAAGTACTAATAAAATCTTCAGCTATACTACAGATTAAATGTAAAAGCCATATAAGAACATAACATATATAACACGTTGTTTATAAAATCTTATAGGAACGGATTTTTTCTTGCCAAATTCAACCATTCTCTCATGTCTATAAAACCCTAATATTTGATCACTGTAGTCATTGTTGTTATCTATAACCATATCAATAGATTCTTTCACTCTGAAGAAAGCATCCTGATTTCTTATAGTCTGGTATTTTGGTTTTATAAACGAAAAGAATTCCTCAATTGGATTGAGTTGCGGCAAATACGGGGTTAAATATTTATGAACTATTCCTTTGGCTATAAGAATTTGCTTGATTTCGGGAGACCTATGAAAAGATGAGTTTTGGAATATGTCTTTTATTTGATCAAAGATTTCTTTGGTAATGGTTTTATTTCTTTTCTTATTTTTTGTAATCTAAATACCCTATGAATAAGGTATCAATATTTTAATAATATAGTACAAAAATGTTATACACCTCGTATATAAATATAAACATATAGTAATGGGAATATAGATTTAAAATTATGAGATTATAGAATTGAAATACCCTATAATAGAAGAAATATTCTATTTTATGAATAATTAGGGTGATCGACAAGTTTCCAGAATTTTGCATAGTATACCTATGCTGTTTTCTAGCAGAAATAAACTTTTGTTTTAAACTCCTCTTTTCAATTCAAATTTGTTCAATTAAAATCATTGATATCTTATTATTTTAGATAATTTTATTTTTCATGAAAAATATGATTCGAGAATTATTACTGTCATACTGCGCCTGAAACTATTCAAAAACTTTTGAAAACCAATAAAACAATGTTAAGAAAAAGTGATGTATATGAATGATTCAAAAAATTCGAAGTTTTGATTTTGACATGGAGGATAAGTCACTTTTTGGTAAACCATATTTGCTTTTAGAAAGCAATAAAGTACAAAAATATTCTTTATAGAAGAAAACCTGTGAAGTCATTTGTATAATTTCGGTATGATTAATAAGACTCCCAACATGCAAATATGTGATTGAATATCTGTATTCAACTTTTACAAAATCCTAATGGTATTCGTTTCCTAAAAAGAATTGTGGCATGAAACAAAAAGTGGATATATTACAACAATCCATATATATGCCAGATGAATAAGTTTAGATAAAACAAGTCCCATAAAGAGGTCGTTAAAAAACATTGTTATGGTTTTTGTAGAACTTATGATTTGTTTTATCAATATATCTTCAAGTAATTATAATTCCTTCCAAGTTTATAAATCTATATTGCCAAAAAAACGATAGGATATATGTGTGTATGCGTTAACGATATCCATCATTAATCAATCGAAATAGTTATTCATCAAAATAATACGAGACCACCTACGTCTATTTTAACTAAAACAATAATGAAAAATCTAAGTAATTAAATCCTATAACATTCAATATATCATTGCCGATCTAGTGCCACCAGATTTCCTTGTAATTCGAGGAGTGTTTACGTTTATGAAAGTAATGAAATTTCTGAATCTCAATGATAATGAAATATCACTTGCTAAATTTTTTGGATTTAAAGATACGGTCTGATATCAAAATGGTCTCTTACAGTTGAAGACCATTAAGCACGAGTGATTGTATTTCAACAAATAAAGTTAATTCTTATAATATTTATATCCAGTAACAATATTATTAGGCAACTGTCAATCAGCGTATGGTGCAACGTTGGTTTAAACGGTTTCGTCAGGGAGATGATACCCTTGAAGATTAGGATGGTCACGGTCGTTTTCGTAAAGTTGACAATGATAAATTAAAGAAGATAATCGAAGCTGATTCATCAAAATCCACAAGGGAAATCGGAGCGGAACTTGTGGTATATCATGCAACAGTACTTCGTCACTTAGACAAGATTGGAAAGGTGTAAAAGATGAATTAGTAAATGCCACATGACCTGAGCGAAAAACAAAAAACATCGTTTCGAAGTGGCATCTTCTCTGCTTTTTTCTCAATCTAATCGTGACGTGTGACGAGAAATGGATTCTCTTGGACAATTGGCGATGATCGGCACAATGGTTGGATAGAAATGAAACTCCGAAACGTTTCATCTGTCCTAAACTGATCAATAGAAAAGGTCCAATTCTGTTGCATGACAACGCACGCCCACACGTCGCACAAACAACATTGAGGAAAAATAAACAATTTGGGTTACGAGATTTTGACTCACTCCACATATTCGCCAGACCTCTCACCACCAGATTTCCATTTCTTTAAGGCTCTAGATAATTTCTTGGTCAATAAGTGCTTCGAAATCCGATCCGATGCTGAAATGACCTTTGATGAGTTTGTTGCCTCTAGGAAAAAAGACTTATATTCCATAGGCATAAAACTCATCACTGGTTGGCAGAAATATATTGACTCGCATGAAAATTATTTTGATTAATAAAGTTTATTTTCCATTGAGTTATGACGTTTTTACTCACTAACCTAATATATTACAAATTTTAGACATTTTTTTATCGCGCTAATAAATTGCTTTTTTGTTAATTCAAGACGATTTGGAAATTATTCTCCGTTAAATTTTCTATTTTAATTTCTATTTATTATTTGAATTGAATTGAGTGTCATTTATTATTTTTTCACTTGTTCCGTATTTTTTTAATTTTTCTTTACTTTTCTTTCTGAAAATCCTAGGTTTTTATCCATATTAAATATAAAATATCCAGACATAATGTGGGTTAATAAATTTTTTTATTATTTTAATGATGACTTACTCATAATAAAAATAAAAAAAATAGCAATGATTATTCTTACTGAAAATTCTTCGTCATTAAGCAAATACGAAGTTTAAATTGCTGTTTGTAATAGAGGTCTGTGCTACGGTCTGTCTCGAACTATTCCGGTGATTTCAAAGTTGATCGGGTTTGGAGATTGTTTACTCTTTGGATCGTTTATATCTGCAACGGACCCAGGTACAGTTCTTTATACTATAAAATAAAACACAACAGTTTTACTTTTACCAGTTGGTGTTAGAAATAAGTTGCTTTCCATTGTTTTTTCTATTTCCAAAGAATGTCGGCCACGTTGATAATATGAATAAGAATCGTATTCTTCAAATATATATTTTTCAATTAAAAATAAATTGATTAATTTTATAATTAATATTCCAATAGAAATTAATTTACATTACAAAATGTCCGTTATCCATATTTAAATTATTAACTTTGGCGGATTTTATAAACTTGATTATTCAGTTCTATGACAAATTTTATACAGTAATTATTCTCTTGTGGAAACTTTTCTAAATATATTTTTTGAAAAAATTTCCGTTTGCAAATTGTGCTTTTAAGCGAATAATTGAACCAAATTATCTTAAATGCGGGAATCTTATTTAATAAACTGTCAAACCTCATTAATCTGAAAAATTAGAAATCGATTTTCTTTCGGATTGTGAATTAATTCGGATAATGAATAAATTTGTTATTTGTATGATCGCCAAAATTTTCAAAATTTCTGATAACCTATTTTTAGGTCCAGGTTTAATTCTCTTCTGATAATTTGAGACAATTCACTCAGCGACATATTTCTTTGACTCCTTTATTGTACACATTTTTTTCCTTTTGATGAATTGTAATTTCTTTTACTAGCCATATGTATATTTAATTTAAGTAAATTTAATTGTAAACAAGCTTAATATTTAAACAGCATTAATCCGAAAATTTTAGAAATTCTTTAAAAATTTAATTCAAAAAAGAGCTTTTCGATTGCAAATCCTAAAGTGTTGGATTAATGAATCAAATTTATCTGGAAACTTTCAAAAATTGACGAAATAATTTTTTTTGGATTAATGAAGGTTGACTATATGAATGTATGTATTGTTTTGGTCTTATCTTATTATTAAAAATGACAAGTCATGAATATAACTGTATTAACATTACCTTTTACACGCTGGTCTAAGAACCAGTTGTATAAAGCATTTTCGATTTATTTAACGCTGCAAAAGGTTCTAACGAATGTTAAGTTAGCTCATTGAGAATACCCTGAAAAATATTAAATATTTTCCAAGAATTTTAAATTTACTCAATTAAATGCAAAGGAGAGAGCGTCTTTCGTGTTTTTCTTCTTATTACATGTATTAATTACTAAAATGACATTGATAAATATATTTCTCCGTGTATAATTGCTGAAAACGGAAATGATGCTTAGGTTTCTAGGTTATGTAACACTTTGATAATAAAGAGACTTTGTTGTCTTTAATATTGGAAGTCACAGGGAAGGCAATCTTTTAGAGAACAGATTTAATTAGGCAAAAATTTTCATTTACCAATTGGAAAATAGACAATCTTTCACAGTGTTGCATGCTGTACACTACTCTCATTTTACATCTGTTTGGCGATTTATTAATTTTTTCTTGACATTTCACTTTTTAATAATATTTTTAAATGTTTTCCGGTTATAAATTTTATTTATAATTTTTTTATTTATTTTTATTTCACAATAAATTTTGTATTTTTTCAAATAAACCCCAAATAATTACATAGTTAATTTGAAAAGTATCAATTAAAGTTTTCTGAAATAAGGTCGAGCCATACTTTACTCAAAAGAGATTTATTTGTCCACAGTTGGAATAGATAAGAGGAATCAATAATTATAATCCTTAGCTGCTAAAAACTTCACAAAAATAAACACCTTTGCAATATTAAACAAGACAGTCCTTTTGAAAAAAAATTGCAAAGTAGTACAATCATATTCGATCTTATGATCAATGAGAAGATTTTGAACCTTGTTAAAATCGATTTTATTATTACATCACATTAGAAAATTAAATTAAGTGGTTAAATATCACATAAATATTTTAATAAAATGAAATAAAATAGAATGTGACTAAAAACTTATGAGATATCAGTAACACTTCGAAACCTAGTAATACTAACTTTTTCTTTTTTTTCAAATAATATTATTATTTATTGCTGTTTCGAAAGTAAATATGAAATTATAAAATATATTGAAAGTCTTGCATCAACAATAAGTAATGATGATGTCAATGAACAAAGCCTAAAGAAACAAAATATCAAATGAGGAGCTTTTGACAGCATTTAAAACTATATCAACCTTTCTACATCATATCGAATATGTTAGAGGGATATTTTAAAAATAATGATGTATTGATTGAGGTGGAAAGGGAAAATATTAATTCTTCAAACCAATTAAAAATTACATCATACTTCGGTATACTTTTGAATTTTATTGAATAAATTTTCAAAAAATATTTGAATAATATTTAATCAATATTATCATAATTCGGCTAATACTGATATCGCGTAATTCTGAGCAAAACCCGATTGCCCGAACCTCACTATATCACACTATGAGTAGGAAATTCTTTTATAGATTGTGTTTCGAAATTTGTATGTTGCATTACGGAAATTTTCACGTTAATCAAACGTTTCCGAGAATATTGATCTTGAGATTTTATTACATTTATTGACCTTTTCAGAATTTTCGATACACTTCAAACAGTAATGATTAAATTTAGTGTTGATTAAATATTTATTTATGACCTTTGAATCTTTTGTGAAATCTGTTTTTTGAATGTCCATTAGGAAAGTCAATGTAAAATTTTGAAATTTTAGTAACGGTTCTGGCGATCTTCAATGACCTCAATATTGAAGTGGACATTTATGCATTGGTGTTTGGTGAAAGCGTTCTTAATGATGCAGTGGCCATAGTTTTGGCAAAGTAATGTTTATAAATGATTTTTTTCGAATTGTTGGTGTATTTATTGACTGTTCTGTTTTCATTCTCAGTTCTGTGGAAAAGTACGGAATTGTCACAAATGGTGATTTCAACCCAATGGAAATTCTCCTGGCAATCAGAACGTTTCTTACAGTATTTCTGGGAGCTTTGTCCATCGGATGCGTTGTTGGGATCTCGACAGCTATTGTTACGAAATTCACATATTTACGAGATTATCCTTTGCTTGAAACGTCTTTATTCTTCCTGATGAGTTACTGTTCATTTCTTATTGCTGAGGTGGCTAGTCTATCGGGTAAGTTATTTCAAAGTTAAGAAACCAAACCTCTCTATTGTCAAATCGATTACGCTGTCATATTGTATCTGTTTATATTTTTATTTCATGTATATATCGATGTTCACAATTATTTATCACTTTTGGTAACTTTCAAATAAATATTTTTCAAAAATTTTAATTTTTCACATGGAACACTCAACGATTACGAAAATTAATAAAAAAAAAATCTTTGTTTTGTTAATTTTAATCAAGTGCCTTTGATAACTCCAATTAATCAATATTTTAACTTTTCATTAATCAAGCAAGTTTATTAAACGTCTGGGATTGAAAGTTTTGCCTTAAAATATAAAAGATTAAAAATAAAACAAAAACTACACTCAAAGGTGTAGTTTTTGTTGTGTTAAATTCTTTATCTTTGAAGCAGAGAATGAATTGGGCAAGGTAAAACATCTTCATCTTGGTTT
>JBBMKC010058217.1:0-17625 GCA_037834085.1 Bipalium vagum | reverse complement strand
ATAATAATAATAATAATAATAAATATTCTTAAATTTTTAAAATTTTAAATGTTTTAAAACCCATAAGATTATCAACCATCATCTCTAAAATAAAATGATTATACAATTTCATAATTATGTAAGACTAAAATCTTTTATTAAATAAAAGTTTGCGCCTTTTGTCTTCCTGTTTATAACATCCCCTAGGAGAGATTCGGCTTTTACTAGGAAATCGATGGTTTTTCAGAGAGATTTTATTAAAGTTGATTGTTCAGTCATAATATTATATTATTTTTGCTATTTCTATTTCATTTTCAATATATTTTTAAAATCTGGCTTATCAAAATAATGGGGATTTTTCTTTAAATTTTTTTTTATACATGCTGTTGGAAAAGTTTTGTAGATTTTAGTGCTTTAAAAAAACAAAACAAACCAAACCAAACCAAACATAAAATACTTTTGTTCCAATAACTAATATCTTGATTTTATACTGACTCCGATTCCATTAGGCGGTGCAATTTACAACAATCAGTACAGGAATAATGTCAGTTTATATCACAATGGACAAATGCTACTCACAAGATAACACCCAATCCTCAAAGAATTAAACAATATCAAAACACAACAATCAAATTTAATAATCAAATAATAGTAACAAAAATTAAATGTTAACTTAGCAATAATTAAGTTAATGTATCAAGGAAAAAAAACTCTTAATAAAACCAATAATTAATCAATAAAAAAATGAAAAACTCTCTGATGGGAAATCCGAACACAATCCACAAGAAAAATGCACAGTATACCGGTAACATAATAAGCTTGTGATGACGTTTTGATAAGCTTCTAATAATCTTTTTCTTCTAATAGTGGTTTGCTCCTGGTAACTCTTTGCTTCTAGTAACATTTTGCTTCTTCCTTCCTGCTCTAGCACTGAAAAGCCTTCTATTTATATACTATTTAGCTATGTTTCTTGAATATGATAATTACGGTTAATTTATATTGATAATTCTTACCATTGTTTTTATAACCATTTAAAATCCTAAACTGATTATTAATAACCCTTATTATCATTGAAAAACCCTTTTCCAAAAATTAAGTTATCTTAAAAACCTCTATTTATTTTTGGGTAGTTTTCAAAGTACTGTGTGCTCTTAGTATTTGTACTACTATTTATTTTTATTATTTTAAGTATTAATTATTAGTTATTATTATTATTCGGATTCTACTCAGGTGATGTCTTGTGTAGACCAAACATTTTTATTTTTCTTCAGAATAACCGCAGTCAATGCACTATTGGATGTCACCAAATTAACTTTTGAGAAATTTTTTCTATTCTGAAGTTGGTACTTCAGATACGAATACCTCAAAAATTTCCAGCATTTGCTTCACACGACGAAAAGCTCTCACTACCAAAGTGAATTCGGTCTATGTAGCATTAATCATACATTTTAGTGGCTGTAAAGTCGACAACAGTTTGAGAGATGGCGTTATCAAGAAGAAGAATTTGTTAATTTCAATTGTTTTTTCTAATTTTGGAAATCACCTGTGTTATAAAAACTGTTGTAAGTCATTCAACATTGAAAGTTTTTTTATTCTCTTAAGTTATCCTTGACCCATTCCTTTGAAAATAAAGAAATAGGCAATTATTTTCTTTTCAGAACTGCAGAACGAACAACTTTTGTTGGTTTGTATGAAGCTTTAAATACTCATCAGTGGATTGTTGCCTTTTTTGAGAGGTATACGAATGAAGCTACGTGAAAATAATTAAAAAGATTATTTCATTTAACTTCAATTTTATTATATTAATAAACTTAAAATTCGATGAGTAATAAAATGATTAATGAGATAAATAATGATTTTTATTGTGAGGACTGCATTTTCAGATTTTCATGATTAATAAAAACTTGTCCCCGTAGGAATTTAAAGACATGCTTGAATACGTGGAAATTAGTTGGGCTAAGTCCGGTGAATATGATGGATGGAGAAGAAATTCGTAATTAATACAGGGTCTTCCGAAAGAAGCTTTACTGCTTTAAATCCCTATTTCTCCGTACATAAAAATTAAAAAAAAATAATTTTATTTATACCTTTATTTAAACACAGGTATTACAAAAATTTATATTTTAAATATGATGTCATTAAAATGACTGCTTGTGGCAGCCTTACAAGTTTAGACTATTTTTATGGAATTTTGCATGACTTTGTGGCATAAGTCAATTGAGATCATAGTGATTTGTTCCGAAATGTTGCCTTGAGTTATGTAATAGTTTTTGGTTGATTAATATAAACTTTATCTTTTAGATATCCCCATAAGAAACAGTCTAGAGCCGTCAAATCGGGAGATCTGGGAGGTCAATCAACATCACCGAAACGTGAGATCACACCAGATAGAAAAGTTTCGTGTAATAATGCAATTGTTTTCCTATTTGTATGGAATGTGGTACAACATTAAAATCATTCAGATAAGACTTAAGGAATGTTCCTATCATGTGTCGATATCTCTCTCCAGTTACGGTAACTGTTTTACCTGCAGAATTTTCGGAAAAGTATGGACCAATTACACCTCTTACCCATATTCCATACCATACAGTAACTTTTGGCGAATATAATGCTTCTTCCTTCAAAACATAGGTTTGCTATTTTGCCCAAATTCGACAATTTTGTAAATTAAGGACACCTTCACTCAAGTGAAAATTACATTCATCAGTCATAATGATTTTTTTCCAAGAACGAGGATCCGCAATTGATTTTTCTAAAAACCAATTCAGGCGACTGTGATGGTCTGATTCTTTAAGCTTCTGAATTACGGTAAGCTCATAGGTTTTCATATGCAAATCTTCATGCATTATCCGAGACAAACTGGATTTTGAGAGGTTTAATTCCTGTACTCTATGACAGATTGAGGTGCATTTATTGTCTTCAATGTTTTCTCGTGTACTTGCAATATTTTCAGGTATACGCGCAGACCGAGGTCGTCCAGATTTTGGTCTATCTGCTACCAAGCCAAATGCTTCAAAAGCATTAACCAGACTGTAAATTGTTGATTTTGATGGAAATTTGTTTTCCAAAATTTTTGCATTTAATTTTTAACGGTTACTGAAATTGAACTACCGCTTTGATAAAATATTTTGACAATTTCTGCCCGTTGTTGCATATTATAACGATCCATATTTAATTTTCAAATGTTTAGCTAGAATAATGTTAAATATTAATTTATTTAAACAAAAACTACTTAAAATTGAATATGTTAAAAGTAGTAAAGCTTCTTTTGGAAGACCTTGTATTAGAAAGTGACCGAATATTTTACACTTTCAACAGAGTAGGTCCCTTTCGATTACACAAAACAAATTACTGTTTCTTTGTATGAATTCTATCCAAGTAATCGCAGTAAGTATATGATTTCACTGTTTAATCAGTTGGAAGTAGAAATAATCAATAATATCGCGAACACCAAACCAAACTGATATCAAGAGCTTCTTCTTATAGATAAAGGCTTTGGAAATAATTTTGGGAATTCACTTTTCTGAAGCCATTGGTATTATCTCTTTTGATTATTAAAAGATATCCATTTTTCATTACACGTTATTATTCTGTCAAGAAAAAGTTCTATTTTGTTCTTTTTTAAGAGACCCAAGCTTGATTCCAAACGATTCATCATGTTTATTTCAATCATCTAATGAGGTATCTATTTTTCAAATTTTCTGAGTTAACCAATCGAATGAAGATGGTAAAAAGCTATTGTGTGGTGAACATGCAGTGTCCTTCTTTTAAAGATGTCATTTGTGTGAGAAATAACAAATGTAAAGCTTCCTTACCTTCGGATGGTTGTGCAAAATTGTTTCATGCACATTATCAATATTAGTGGCTGAAACGGATGTTGATAGACACACATCTGGAAAAAGGTTCTTCAAAATTTTTGCTTCCACGCTGAAATTTTACCAACTATTTGATGGTACTTCATTTCGTGAAAGTTTATATTTTATTTGTATCTCAAATGTTTATCTAATCAAAGCAAATTCATTAATCTAAATTTATTCCAATGATGTTTAGTAATTAAATGTCGAATTTTCTGATTATGTCAGTGAAAAAACGAGGATATCATTAAAAGTACCCGATACCACAAACTTTCCCAGTACTTCAGGTGAAAGAATTATATAGACATCAGATATATAAGAACGCTGGAATATTTTTGCAAAATAAAAAAAATAATGCTGCATAATAATAATAATAATAATAATAATAAAATTATTATTTTCAAAATAAAAATTTAATATTCGGTTGTATACTTTTAAGCGATCAATAATTATTCTCAATTTGCTAAAAACGAGTGAAGTATAATGAAGAAAATCAAAAATAAATCAGATGTGACCATTATTAAGACCACATTTACGAGACCGTCGGTACTCATTGATCAGAATTTTATCATTATGATCGACTTTACAGATCAGTGCACTAATCCAGTCAAACTTGAATAAAACTACCTATAAAAAAACTATTCGATCAGAAGTCAAATTAAATTATTTCATCAATTTATATTAGTAAAAAATGTTTCGTGTAGAAAGAAAAAAAATAAATAAAATAATTTCTGCATAATAATAATATATAATTATAATTAAATTATTTTTCTTTATTCTAAAATAATTTTTACAAATTTCAATAGGTATGAGAACAATTTTGTTTAATTTTCTTTCTTTCTTCTTGACTTGTTCTGCATGCCCACATTTCACATATATAAATAAATAAATAAATAAATAAACGATCAAAGTTGCGTCCATATCATGTGGCAATATTTTAACAATGAATTGCAAGCAGAAATGATCTTATTCAGTTTATGAGTGTCTCCTAGCATGAGACATTCCTTTTTGAAAAGAATAACAAGAGTAAATTACAAAAGTTAATTGATTTTTAATTGTCTTAGGAAAATATGACGTATCTTTATAGCCTACAACATAGCCCCCACTGTAACGAGTGAAACCAATATCAAGTAATCTGAAGATCTTTCATCGTGGCCATGTTGAATTATGAAGATACATTACAAAAGTCAATAAAAAAAAACATAATTTTCTCTCGCTTTTTATTTTTTACTATTATTATTTTTTTCCATTGAAGATTATTTTCAGAAATATTATTTTGTGCAAAAACAACCTCTGAACAATTTTAAATATAACACTTAAGATTTTATAAAGAGAATTCCGAGATTCAAAATTCATTGATTTTCTACGGATTTTCACCTATCCAGAAGACTGGTCAACCTTTTGTTGTCGTGGGATAAGATTTGTTATTTTCTAGAGATTTATATCTGACTTAAGTGGTGAAATCAATCTTTTATTTTGTGTATTTGGTAAAGGTACAATTCCGCATTGATTGCTCTATTTTGGTTGTTGAAACTGAACCGTGACTACTAACCACCCCAAATTCTACTCAATGTTTTGAGCACGAACTCTTGCATTACCTTAGTATTATCCATTCCAGGTTAATTTCAACTCAAAGTTCCTTGGAGCTTTGTTATGACTTAACCACTGACAAGAACCTTTCACGTTTTGTGCACTATTAATTTCTTAGAATTATTTTGAGAAACACTTCGTTTTTGTTGGTTAAAGGACAGAGTAAGGTACCTTCTACGCGTTATTTCTGAATCTTGTTCAATGCAGTGGGCCATCTATTTTTCCAAACTTATCACTTTTTCAACCAATTTTCCACGGCAAACTACTTGCAGCTTTCAAAAGGTCGTTATCAAGCAATACTCGTCGAATGTCGTACTTCTCATCTTCCAGACTCAGAAAACAACGGTTGCAAAAACCCTTGTATTGAATTCATTATTTATTGAGACCAGCCACTTTTGTATCTAATTTGAACTTGTATCAAAATGTTTTTTCTTTCTATTTTTCTTCTTATTTCCATAGTTTAATGAAAATATGTAGTAAACCAGATTTTCCAACATATACCAAAAATCTAAGCTTCAAATTGACATAATATTTAATATTCATAATTAATTAATTAATCAATATTCGATCAATATATAAATCGCTATTCCTTTTGCTCCAATCTATTATGATAGTATTTTGAAAATGTTATGAATATGGTAATTAAATTATTAATTAATTCACATTTTAAAAATATTTTTAAGGAAATTTGAGATAAATAGTTTTTTTTCTTTTCTCAAAAGAGTAAAATATGAAATTTTTGGAACTTAATTTTTTCAATAATTTGAATTATTTTTTAATAATTTGCTTTGTCATTATAATAGTGTATATTTTAATAAAAAATAATTAATATAAAATGGAGAAATTTATATAAAAACTGAAAATATTTTTTATTTATGATTATTAATTAATCACCATAGTATGAATATTGACAAATATAATAAATATTACTAGTAATATTACCATTAAATTATTGTTTCCTAAATAAGACAAATAATGGTCGCTATTAGCTTATTTATTATTTTTGTAATATTTTGTTTATTATAATTATTATTAATTTTATTTATATTATATTAATAGTATTATTAATAATTTTAATAATAATAATATTATTATTAGTAGTAGTAATATAATAATATTATTATCAATATTATTAATAATAAGATTATTATTATGATTATTATTTTTATTATTATAATATCATAAAATTTTCAATGTACAATTGATAACATATTAATAATCTTTTAATGTTTCTTATTTGACAATATTGTTAACGGGTTTGAGGTCAAATGTTCCATTTTGTAGCAAACCTTATATACTACTCATGGTCAATTGATCAACAGTTTAATTACTATTAATTTAGGCTTTTAGAATATAAAAGGTTACATTTATGGTGATGTAATGATGATAAGAAAATCTTATTGATTAATTTTTGTTTACAAAATGGAGAATAATTTGTTACTCCGAAACAAAAATAAAAAAATTAACGTGTTCCTTAATCATAGATATTACAGTTACCATGACATTTAAGATCTGACAATATTTTCGTAAATTTCGTTAAATATAGGGTTTCTTTATTACAGGCTTATCTGTATATTTAAAAACATCGTCACTTTATAATTATCAATGCTTATAAAATAGTCAGTGTAACTTCAAATCAATTTCTTTTATTTCTAAGTTTTTTGCTCGTTTCTCGTGGAACAGTTTTTGAATTTATCATCTACTGACATTTTGAAAGAATATTTATTTGAATGTGGTATTGATAAATTTACTGATAATCCTCACGTAAACTGGATTAAAATATTATTGACTGTATTAAAACAAATTTAATTCTGACTTTTATTAATTAAATGAAAAATCAAACAATTAAAACAAATATTGAGTTGTCCCGAAAGTTCTTTCGGTTTTTGATAACACATGTTTTGTAACTTTTTACGAATTAATGAATGTAATAAATCTCAAACGCATGTTATTTTTAATAATATTGAGTAATTCTAATATTGTTTAAATTCTTTACTTTATTTTTCTTGTTTAAATCTGTTTGGTCGTATTTTCAAATGGATAATAAAAAAGAACATTTGCGTCATATTATTTGATTGTGACAATAGTATGGATTAATAACATGATAAAATGTGAATTTTTAAATAAATAAAATTATTTTCATAATGTTTAGTTAGTAAAAAAATCAAGTATTAAAAATTTAAACTATTCGTTACATTTAAAACAAAAATAATTTCATTTTTGATAAATTATTGTTATTTTGTTAATAAAATTAAAATATTAATTGAAAGATTATTTCATTTAAGAACCAAAAACAGTCGAAGAAAATATTTCTGATTCATTTCTACTCAAACTTCCGTTGAGCAATGTTTGATTTTTATAATATGATGTTGGTAAAATTATCCTTCTAATTAATCTGAAATTTTGAATAGATAATGTAGATTTCAATGCGAAACAAGTCTTAATTTCCCAGGTGTTTTAATTAAAATTTCGATATAAATCGTAAATCGAATGAAATATACACAAAATGGTGGTTTCAGTTTAATATTCACAGAAATATTTAATTAATTAAATACTGAATGATTTTTGTATATTATTTTAGGTAAAAATTTTTAAAATAATTTTAAGTTGTTACTTATGAAATTGCCGTTTTTATGCTGATTTTCTGAAAACCAAAACTGTCAAAAATAAATTAATTTAATCAAAATATGCACCATTAAAATCAATACAAAGTTGCCAACGTGAGACAAGCTTATTTATTTTATTGATATAAAAATTGATATCTTGGGATTCTATGAAACATTGAACCGTCTCTTTAACTACACTTTAGTCAGTGAAATTCTTTTGGCGAACAGACAATTTAAGGAAATTTAAATTTGTGTAGCATAATGACGTATAATTCATAGTTAATCATTATTTAACTTTATCTCCTGAGATTCACAAAATCTAAGAAATATACCGGAGATGCTACCAGACCGGTGTTTATGAATTGTTGGTGAAACTGCTGCTCGTCACTCTTCATAATTTTCAATATGTCTACAAGATCCTTGTTTCATATCCAAAGTATCACGTAAACTGATCCCGCAATTTTCTGGCATAGTTTTTTGTGGATTTTGAAAGATTGATTTAAAACTTCTACCGTAGAATATTCGGGTCCCACATTTCCCATTTTGACCAACAACCTTTCATAATTCAGTGGTAATACAAATTTCTGATCCCCCGAAAGATTTGATATTTCTTAATTCAAAAGATTAGCAATAAAAAAACAAAATTAATTATTTAAAACAATACACTAACGTAAAAAATATTCATTTAATTAAAAGTACTTTTTATGGCATGGAGTAAGTAAATAAACACTTATAAATAAATAATTAATAAATACTTAGTAAATAAATAATTATACTATAGAGAAATGTTATCGTTTTATTTAATATATTCAATTAGAAATTTTTAAAAAAAACTGAAATATAGATAACAAAAAGTCGGCAATTTCATATATATAACGACCGAGTATTATCAATAAATCAGTTTGTTTTAATAAAATAACTAAATCAATAATTAATTAAATGATTTCTACAGGAAAATATTGTTAGACATTTGGTATTTAGTGAATATTCCTCTTTAATAAATTTCCGGAAAGACTGATTTTTGGTGCTTTTATGATTTGCCTTTAAAATTAAACGAAAGATTAATTTTCAAATTAAATAATAACTGGTGTACAAAAAATAATTTCCTGAAAATGCATGAAACCAGTGAGACATGAAATAAAATTATTTAATCGAAAATATTTCACCATTATTAAAAATAAAATAGAATAAACAAAAATTAAAACCATATTTAATTAATTATTATCGAGATAAATTTTTAATATTTAATAATTTGTTTTAATAATGGTTTTATTGTTGGCCATAATTATTTATTTCATTTTTAACAGTTCGACAGCTTAAAGATTTTTTCATCAATATAAAATGTCAGTCAGTGCATAAAAATGAAAATTTTCATTTCGACTTTAACATTTTCTTCAATAAGTAAATTTACATCATTATATAAAGACCTTTTTAAAGTGATTTCGGGTGTCAAATAATAATGATAAGACTTCAGAAAACAAAGTTTGTGTCAGATTAAAATTTTGATTAATTTAAATTAATTAATAATTAATAAAAAATTAATTAACCTTAATATTAATAAAGTAATTAATTTTAAATGTTTTTTTTATTGAATTTAGTCATTGGCTTAATGCTTGTCTAAGGTGAACCAATTAACTAGGTTTGGATTTTCTGGAAGTCTTGAACTTAATCAAAAATCTTCAAGGTGGTTGTAATGTCGAATTAAAGTACAAAACACCGTCATTAAGGCAGTGTAAACCCAGAAATTGTATCATCTTTCAATGTCAAAATTTTCTTTGGAAAAACAAATGTTTATTCACCTTTAAGAATCTGGATTACACCCGGTTAACAAAAGCTTTGGTTTTGGCATTGCCTTCTTGGAACCAATAAATTATGCAGAGTCTCCTAGGCTTTTTCCACTCATTTTAGATTCGGAAAATAGAACAAATAAAGAATAGAACTAACGAAATTGAAATATGCAATTTAAGTGAGATTCTGTTTTAGTTCAGAAAATCAAAAGGATAATATAATACGAAAATTAAAAATTACTCAATTTGAAATGTGTGTACGACGGTGGGTTGAAAAGTTCGGTGAATAAATATGAAAACAATAAAATCAAAAGATAAAAGCAATTTATTTTTCAATGTAGTCTCCAACAAGTTGAATACACTTTATTAAATGTTTCTCAAAATTGTTGATGCCATTGTTGTAGGCCAATTTGAAGAGGTCTGCAAAATAACCAGTCACAATCACTTCTATTTGACGAAAATCTTTGTCCAACGAGAAATTTCTTCAGGTTTCTGCAAAGAAAAAAATCTGCCTGGGAATACGGTGGGTGTGAAGCTAATTCAAAGTGCAACTTTTTAACCTTTTCCATATTTTCCTTTAGATGTGTGAGCATTGTCATGGTCGAAAAAAATTTTATAATACGACATTACCTTCTTTTCATCCTAATAATGAAACTTATGAACTACAGAGCTTATCGATTAGCACAGTAACAATGGGTTTATACATTCCTCTGAAATTCCATTATTCTTTTATTGGTTTTGATCTTAAATATCGTTTGAACCACTTTTTTTTGCTTAGAAAATGTCTTGGTGTAAATGTAATTAAATATTCCCAATAAAGATTTACAATTTATGATTTATTGAGATATGTATTTGTTACATTGTCGTTAGGGCTTAGGAACAGAAATAAAATATAATCGACAAGTTTCAATAGACTGTCATCATTTATTATTTCAGTAACAGCAGTATTGTGATTTCTATCATTTTAAGAAGTCTCATAAAGTACTTTGACATATATTAATAATGCATTGGATTTTTAGAAGTAACTTACCTTTGTACTTCACACCCATCAATGATTATGTCATTTTACAAAAAAATCATTAATTATTGTAAAAAGAAATCATAACTTATAAATAGCTTAAATGTTTTAGAAATACTATAAATATATTCACGAGAGTCCAAATATTTTGCAGAAATATCATTCACTAATCTTATAAATTAGAATTTCTTGATGTCTTACGATTCTTAATTCCTGAAAGTGATCTTTAGTATCCTCTATTAAAATTGACCAGTCTTACTTAATAGGTCAACATTATTAGTGTTAAGTCTCTTAAATAAAGTGGAGCAAGTTAAGAGCTTAGCGGTTAGAAGGTTTTTTAGGCGTGTTTTAACTATGATTTTTAATCGACTAAGATAACAATTTAATACACAAAACTTTATTTATATTAAATGAAAATCTGATTTTATGAATTTACAAAAACAAGAGTGATTGCTGTTTCATCAATCCCCTTTAAGAAAACTTTTCCAGAGTTTAGGAATTATTAAAAGGAAGGATATTTTTCGCACTGATAAAGTGTCTCAAAAGCCCTCAAAGATATGCAATTCACCACCATAATTAGTGTGTGAACTGCTAAAACAAAAAAGAACTGCTTCTGAAGAGAAGGGAAAACAAAAAATATTAATTGATTTTAGGGCTAGACGCTAAAATTTACTTAAAAGATCTTTAATTATACAATTGTGCAATTCGTTAGAATCACCAATTGGGAATTCAATTTTAGAATTATTTATCTATTTAGTTAATATTTTATTAATTGTGTAATTTGTTAGAATTACCTATTAAAAAGGAATTAATTATATTAAATATATAATAAAATATAATATAAATTACATATAAGAATTACTCACTAATGGGCATAAATGATTTTTCTTTTGTCAATAAAAAATTTGTCTGCTCCTTTTATAAAGATAATTTTGATGATTATGGCGTGATCTCGTCATGAGAATATCCAGGGTCGGCGTGAATTTATTTATTCTCGTAATTGCTGTCGTTTTATTTCTTTTCTCGTTTGTCCGTTTCTTGTGCGTCTACGTAAATCGTTTCTGCTTGCATCTTGTCTATTTTATTTTTTATGCGCTCTTGCAAATAAAATTCTGCACTTATATATATAATTTTTATTATACATTTTATTCTTAGTAATTAATTTTTATTTAAAATATTAACTTAAATTTCTTTTATGTATAAAACTTACTAATAATAACTTTTCTGTACATAATTTTGTCATATAATCTATTTTTAGTAAGTTTCACTTACAATATTTTTATGTATTTTTTTGTTTTAATTTATGTACTTTTATAAAATAATAATAACAACAATAATAATGATAATAATATTTATTTTTTTATATTTCAATTTATTTAATTTTTATGATATATATAACTCTTTGGGAAAAATTCTTTTAACATAAAACATAAAACTAATTAAATATATTAAAAACTTTTTATTCATATGTTCGGAAATACGTGTGAAAATATGGTCGAAAAATATGTACTTGCACAATGTAAAAAAAACAACAAAGGAAAAAAACAACACAATAAATTCTATTACCACAAAGAAAAATCAATAAAATAATTTAATATCTTTTTAAATCACATATGAAAATAGGTCGAGTAATGGAGAAAGAATACATAAAATATCGAAAGCGATAAAAAATCAAATATACTGATGCCCAAATTGAAAAAATATCAAGGTATTGTCTAGCACTTCACCAATTGAAAGGTGATCATCATGGATGATGAGAAATATTTTACAATTTCAAACAGCACACCTACAGAAAATTTTAATTTCTACACCAATAATATAAGTATTATTCTGTCTCATGCCCTTTTTTGCTCCTATAAGGAAATTTCCACAAAAGGTTTTAGTTTAGTGTGCCATATGAGAGAAAGGTATTTCAACTCCTTTTTTTGGAATAGTAAAAGGAGAAGCATTAAATTCTGATACTTATAGTAGAAAGTCTCTCCCAAAATAAAATTTCTTCATAAGTAAATATCATTATAATAACGACATTATCTTTACCTAGTATGATGTCATTAAGCAAAAACAGTGACCGATTGGTTGAAATCAAAAAATGTGCATTTTAGTACTAAAAATTACAATTTGTTTCACAGGCCAGATCAATAGAAACATTTTGAGCCTTGTCAAGTGTGAGATAAATTGAAAATAAGTGGGGGATGTAGCTCAGCAGTCAGAGCAATGCATGTGCATGTGAAGGTCCCGGGTTCCAGATAATTTTCAACTAACATCGAGTAAAGAATTATAATATAATTATATAAAATGGATGGAAAGCCAAAACACAAGGTCTTTCCCGCATAGAAGTGCAAGACAAATGCAAATGTTTAATATTAGTCTTCAGAAGCATGACGGCTAATATAAAACCAATTTTATGAGAAATGGAAGACAGTGGTCTCATTTCTGTTTTATAATAAATGTTATGTTAACTTTGTGTTTTGTATTTCTTAATACAACTAATTTTGTAATAAATTTATGTGGCAACAATAAAAAATTATAATTTTTGATAATGGTTCGGATTTTGTTTTTTCTTTGGAGGTTTTTAATTCACATTAAATTAGTCAGAGTTCATATAATGACAAATCAAAAACCGAATTATTAATATTTTTAATTTTTTTTTAATAAAACCTACACTCTTTCAAACTTGTGAAATTCTTATATTCATTAATAAAATAATTATAATCTTCTTCACTTATTGAGCCACTAATTCTGTTAGTAAAATTTTTATCTTCAGATCTATCAATAAAATTAAAAATAAGAATTCAAGAATTAATATCATCTGTTATGGTCTTCGTCAACTAGTTAAAAAATGTATCAAAAACAAAAATCGATGAACAAGAATAAAATAGACGATTGTGTACTAAATCTTATATATGATATAATATAAGGATGAACCAAAAATCCGTGCGTAGTTAGAGCAAAATCTGAAACATATTTTATGAAACCAAAATGAAAATGAAGTTTAGAAATAAATGTAGTTCGATTAGATAGTTTCAAACCATTTCTTAGGAAGTTGTTCGATCTCAGTGTCAAACCTTGTCCTTGGAATAGAAGAACTCCTATTGACATTCTCAAGATTGTTGAAGTAGCTTCCTCGCAGAAAATGTACTATTGACCAGAAAAGGTGAAATCAGATAGCGCGAGATCTGAGCTGTAATGTAAATCTTGGCTGAATTTATGACCTCTGCGTGTGGAAAAACTTTGACGTAGATTATGATGTCAGAGTTCCACCAAACAAACATAGTCTAATACTATTAATATACGATGAAAAATGTTTTAATTTTATTTAAATTAGCAAATAAAAAGATTAACGATAACAGCCTTGAGTCACTTCCTTCTTAACAATTTTTTTTATTTCTCCAGTTTTAGTTATAATAATAAATTTCACTATCTTATTTTTAAAATTTTATTTTATATTTTCATGACTTTTAAATAGTTTTGTTTACATCACTTTTTTATTAAAACTAGTTTAAAAGAACTGAATATATTTTAATTGAAATATTTTTTCTCACGCAATTAGATTGATACACAAGAATAGGCTGCTAACGTATTATTTAATTAGGCAGAAAGATAATCGCTCCAGATTCTGATTCTTTCCAGTATAGTAAGGATAATATGGTTTCCAGAAAAATTATATTTAATGAAGTATGATAAATATAGTGATCTAAAATTACATATTTTATATTTTTGAAAATAGTTGGGTAGTCCATAATTCATATATGTTTACAATTTTTCAGGTGTATTTAGAAGTATTAAAGTAAAATTTTAATCATTGTTTAAATAAATCAACAAATAATCAAAACAAATTTAAATTTCGGTAATTTATATTGTATATTTATTGAAAAAATAAATATTTCACTTTAATTATTATAGAATATAAAAAGATTTTGGATTTAGAAATGAGTGGCGAAAATATATACTATCGACATTTTATCAGATATGAATTAATATACGTAACATTAAATAACTTTTTAAATATCTTTTTATATATATTGAGGAATAAAAGTGTAGTTTCATTATTGTTATTATTAACATTCAATGAGTGAAACTTTTTGAATGAACTTTATATCTAAATAAATTATGGGTAAAAAATAATATTTTTGGTTTTTTTAAAATTTTTTAAAAATTTAAGATTTAACAAATTAGAAAAATAAAAGATGAACAGCTTAACATACCTGAAACTAATTTCCTCTTATTTCATTTTAATTTTTTAAATCCATCAAGGAATTAACTTTCAAAAAATCTGGAGATAATAAATTTTCGTAATTATTATAATTAAGTAATTTTACAATTTATCAATTTTATTTTTATGCAAAAAGAAAGAAATATGTGAAGTTTGTATTTTTGTTTAAATTAACAAACTTCAAATTAATGTGACATCTGAAGACGTCTACGTAAGTTTTAAGTATTGTGTTTCATTCTAGATAAAATTTTCAGATTATTTTCCTTATTGAAAATTTGAAAAATCTATTACCAAAAATGAAATAAAAAGAAAAGTGTTCTTATCAATATTCTTAAAGATTTTTTTAGAATAAAGATCTTTAGAATAATCAATAAACTCTTGCAAAGAATAAATTACTTATTGTTCTTTTTAAAAGTTATAAAAGTTCCTAAATAATAATTTAGTGAAAAATATAAGTAAAATTCGATAATAATTAAATTCTTTCAATTTTTGTTTTTGTAATTCGAAATTACAAACTAAAAAACTTTTTCCACATTCTTAAGCTCATGTTACCCTTCACATATTTCACATGTTTTTCTAACAATTAACATAGTTTTTTGTTTAATCAAAATTTTGCAGTTAAAAATGTAAAAGGATTTTGCATTTCTTGAAAAAATAATTTTCTCCTGTATTGCATTTAAAACTATTTTAATTAGTTTTAATTATTTTATATTTCTTGTGGATTATTTTCAATAAAAAAAAAGAAATTAATCATTAAAGATCAAAATCATACCTGATGTGATCGTTTTACGCACACCAAGAGGTTTTAAGGTCGGTATTTTTTAATTATTTATTCTTTTCTAAATATCAAAAATTGGTATGCACAAAAATCATTAAACCTTTAAAATCATTAAAAGTTCTTGACCTAACAAAGAAAGAACATCAATTAAAAAAGATAGATATTATTTTTGAAAATCTGTGTAATCGAATTTTGATTTTCAGTTGACTTAATCTCATAATTCTCTGTTATAATAATTATTTAAATTGAATATGGATAAAATAAGACATAATTAAGTATTTCATTCTGAAAGGCCTATCTCAACAGAGATTAAAAATGAAATGAATTCTACATTTGTAGAATGAAAGTCCGCATCTACAAAGAAAAATGTAATTCTTCATCAAGGCAATGCACTAGCTAATTTTTTAACAGTTACACATGAAAAAATTTCATGAACTACGAAAGGATTTATCTTCCTTCTTCACCTTACTCTCCGGTTTTGGCACTCCTTAAATCTTCTTGTTTCCAAACTTGAAAAATTGGCTTTCTGGAAAACAATTTAGGACAAATATTGCATAAGTTCATGGGGAAGGTCTTTTTTTAAAGGCATTTTTTGAAGGTTATGTCATTGATAAATCATACTATGCTGATTGGATTAAGACTTGAATATCGATCGTAAGAAATTTATTGCATTATATGAAAATTACATTGAAAAAAAAATTTTTGTGAAAAGGTTTTTTTATTTGTTAGGCCGAGAACTTTTCACCCCAGCCTTATTACATTAGACTCCATTTTTAATTGAGCTCCCTTTAAATCAAATCCGTCTCTAGTAATGAAATATAATTCTTATTATTCTCAGTATTTCGGTCATTCCACAAGTGCAAAAATTCATTTATTGATTTTTTATTAAACTTAAATTTTTATCAAATTTTTAGTTTACTTGAATGATTTATCAGAATTACTAAACCAGAAGAACAGATGTTTTAAAATTAATTTTTAATTTATATCGATTTAGTATAAAGAACCGCCACAACGTTATATCCAGAATTAGTTTTCTGAAGATTAGAAAGCTTTTCAAAATATTTTCTAAGCGGTCCACCTCTTTTACTCCTTGTTACAATTAGGCAATTGATCAAAGGAGGGGAAAGGATGTTTTTCAGCGTGTCATACATACACATATATAAAAAGATATAATTAATTATTCAAATGATATTATAACTAATGCCTGCAAATCTATCTAATATTAACATAAAAAACTTTCAAGAATTCAATTGAAATTAATTTTCATTAATCTGAAAAATAAAATTAAAATAATATTTTCAGAAAAGTTTCTTTGAAATTATGAAATATAAATTTTCTTTTGAAAATTTTCTCGCTTTGTTAATATTTTTTAGTGAACTTTGATGAATTAAATATCGCGAATATTTAAAGTTAGACTGATAAAAAGTTTTCAAAGAAATTTTGAAAATTATAAATAAAATTTTAAATTATGGATGTTTTTTTCGAATAAAATTTTTTAGGTCTGCAATTGTATAATTGGAAAATAATTTATGAATTATGCCTTAAATAATTATTTGAAATCTGTGCAACTGAAAAATTGTAAATAACAAAAATATTATTAATTTTTAATGATAAAGGACTGTCTCATAATTTAAGGAAATAGGAAAATCAATAAAAAACCTTTATGTAATTCACAATAATAAAGAATTAATAGGTAATGAATAATATTATTAATAGCCATTATTACTGATTTCTGTCCTGCTATTTTCCAAAATATGCTATTAAATTAAATTAAATTAAATTAAATTAAATTAAATTAAA
>JBBMKC010058115.1:0-17628 GCA_037834085.1 Bipalium vagum | reverse complement strand
GCTGAGGTTGATCACTGTTGGTAGATCCTGTGCTCTGTTGCTTAAAGATATTGGTGGATCCTGCAGATCCCATCATAAGTTTGTAATTATTTGCTGTGTATGATCTGATAAATAGATTTAAAACAAACAAATCAATAGACAATACATCGAAATTATTTTTTTCCACTGATAAATATTTATTAATATAAATTTAATTAATTAAAGTGTAATATAAGATAAAATTTTAGATAAAAGATTTCCGATACAATCTTTGAATTCATTTGTTTGAAGTGATGGTAACGATTAATGGTATTTAACTTTCTAATGACAATTTATCAATTAAATAATAATTTAGAAGTAAATAATCAATTTTTATTAATTTCCTAAAATGACAATTACAGAAACTTAATTAAAATAAAAGTTTCAACATGTCAATAATGAAATACGACCCATGGATCATTTTAATTCAACATATTAATAATTATTCTCTTAATGAATACTATTTTTGTTCCGATTAAAATTTTTTGAAAATGAGAAAAAATGCCAAAAATTTGAATAGTTCTTTTTTTTATCGTTCGTTTTTAATTTATTTAAATTGGGTTTTCAAATCGAATTCTTAAACATGAATTATCTGCGCGAGTAACGACTTTTATTTGAGAAACTGTTATAGGATTTTAAGTAATCTTAAAATTATTACCTATTATCATGAACAATTAATTCTGAATTAATTGGGATTTTTTAGTGCCGTGATATTCAGAATCAAGTGCAAATTTTAATGCGCCAGTCAAGATGCAATGGTTATGCAAACAGCAGTTACCAGAGTTATCAATCCAATCTGTCTCGATCATCATCACTTCGTTTAATCGATGAAGATTCTAATGATCTATCTGGCAGTACAAACTCAACTCCCAATGCATCCACATCGCGATCAGTGATTTCTTCAACGAGCACCGGAACTAATCCGAACAGTGGAACTAATGGAAACAGTTCGTCCGTCGATAGTCAGCAAAGCAAATTTGAAAACATCGATAAGGACAATGTTGGCACGACCCAGTTCAAGATCGATGAAAATAACAGGAACGACAAACAGCTGTTTCTGGCCAATAGTCAAAACGAAACGTGTTCTACTTCTTCGTCTCTGGATTGTTGCGACGATATTGATGACATTTTGGCTGCCAAAAGGCACAAGAGGTCCTGATTTTTCCTTCGTTAAAAATTAGATTGAATTTAATCAGGAAGTGTCTGAGTGTGTTGTATGTGAGTGTGTTTGTTTCATTGAAAGTGCACAAGTCAATAATCGATATATCATTTCATTTTTATACAGTAGTATTACGATAATAATAATAATAACAATAATAATAATTCGATAAATTTGTAAATATACGTAACTCTCAACCAATATTGGTTTTATTTATTTCACATTTTTATTTCTTCCTTTTTTATCTTTGATAAAAACAAACTTGTTAATTTATTGAATTATTAATTAAAATAATAATAAATTTTTGTTGTCACAGAGACTGCTTTTTATATTGATCATTTATGATCTAGGATTAGTTTTTCAAAAAATTATTTGTCACCGGATTTATCGTTTAAATATCCAAAAGAAACAAAAGGTTAATTCCCAATACTGTGGAAATTAGAAATAGACCAACGCAATTAGGTATTGTTGCGATTCCGAAATTTAGTAGTCAGTAAGAATAGTATAAATATTTATGATCATAAGAAAAAATTTTAAATGACAATTTTCTGCCTATAGTTATCTAGTTTTGCGACAGATTGAAAATTGATTAATAAATGTCACGATTAAGACAAATGAAAATTAATTTGGTTCTGATGGTGAAAGTAATTATTTTCGTTCTTTTACCATGATAGGAATAAAAGAAAATAATTTCGATTCTATGCCGTTTTGTCGCTAAGGAAACCCTCAACTCTGAAAACTTTTGACATGATTGAAAAGTAAGTCATAAATACAGATCAGAATTGAGAAATAAAAATCGCTTTAATATTTAAAAGTAAAATTGTCGAAAAAGTTTTAGAGTAAATTATGTCAGTGTACTTCCAGGATAGTTCTGGAAAATTAATCAAATTAGATGATTTTTGGGTACTTTAATAGACCCAGGTTGTCCTGATCTGAACTCGGCTTCGGATATAAAGGGAACGTGCGATAAATTGGCAAGAATTTTGAACTTTAATATATTACATGTTTTTAGTTAAAATTCATATATAAATGCATATTGTTTAAATAATCATAAATCCGGATCATTTAAATTTCATTTTTCATACATAATTTCAAAATTAACCAGCCATTTCTGAAGAATTTGAAGTAAATTCAAGCATTATGCACTACTTGCGCGCGGGACGAAATTTTTGAGAACTTTCAGAGTTCAATAATATTAATTTTCTAAAAGAATTGTAAAATTTATGTTTTTAAAAAAGTAAAAACTGGGAGAGTGTCAAGGAGTGTGTCTGGCGTTGGTTATTGTCAGTTTTGTGTGTCGTGTAATTAGAAAATGCATAATGTTATTGAATGTTTATTGAAATAGAAAGAATGTGTCTGTGTCTGTTTGTGTGTTTTTGTGTCTGATTGGGCTGAGCTGAATAATTAAAGCTCCCATATTGTTATTATTCTAATGGAAAAGGGATCGGATGGCCACGCAGAGATAGAGAGGGACACCGCAGAGTCAATTATTTAGCTAAGGCCGGGTTGAACTGGATAATTGAAGGCTGCAGGTTTCTCAGTAGCAAAGCAAGAAGAGGGAAGATATCCCAGTTGTGATTAAGATTGGCCAATGAGGGAAAACTGAAGAGTATAAAGCAACTACCAGATTCTCCACAGCGAGAACAAAACAGGGAACCAGAATCAAAGTGGATAAAAAATAAAAGAGGAGAAACAAAACGACAGAGAAACGGTTACGACGAAAAGAAAAGACAAAAGAAGAATTGAATTGAGGAATATTATTGTTTAGTGATTTTTCTTTTGAATAAATTGATTTCTATTACGATATTGTTTATTCGAACGATTCATTATTTTGTAATTTTAAATCAGGAAAATTGGTTAATATTTTTTGGAATATTAACAGATATTTATAAACCCATTACTCATTAATTAGAAATATTAAAAATAAAAAGTTTAAAAAGGTAAGAAACATTCTTAGAAACGAGTCTTCGATTCTAGCACGTTTATTTTACATAGCATCCAAAAAATTATAAACTAAAATAAGAAAAAATTAAAATAGAAAATGAATATATGGGATATATTTGAGGAAAAATCTGAATTGAAAAACCACCAAAATATACTTTAACTTATAAAACTATTTTCAGATTATTAATGAGCTTCGAAAAACTATTTATATTATAATTAATAAAGATCATTTAACAATAAATAAAAAATGATATTTAATTAAGAGATGTGATAAAATAATTATTAACAAAACAATAGATATGAGACAAGCATTAAAAATCTCAACAGATTTTAATCCCTCCTTTAAAGAAAAATTATGCGAATATTTAAAATGGGAAATAAAATACAGTTTAAATTAAATGAAAAAATATTTTTATTTAATGCAAAAATCTAATTATTTAAAAAATTAAATATGTCAATCATTTTTTAACTAAAAGAAATGATTTTAAAAAATATCAAAAGGAGAAGGTTATAAATTAAATAAATTGAGAAAATTAAACGATTAAAAAATATATTTTAAAAGAGGAAGACATAATAAATGTAGTATATATTTATCTCAATTTTTTAATTTACCTTTAAGAAGTATAAGAAATAACTTTAATTTTAATTTATTAATAAATCTCAATTTTATTCAAAATTAATACCACATTTTATTGAAAATGGTAATTTTGATTATATGTACAATTTTCATCTGAGGATATTTATTTGTCTTTGGGTTTTATAAAATAAAAATTGAATTTTTTAGCTTTGATATTTTTATAAATATTTATTTTTATGAAAGAATGAAATGTTATTTCTATATTTTTAATGGGTTTCTTTTTTAAAATTATACACATACACAAAATGTACTCGATTTGCAAGTCTTTTTTGAGCGAAAATATTTTAGTTTCTTTTAATATAGAATTGAATTGAATTTAAAGCCTATCCCTCTAAAAATTTCTTTAGATAGAGAATATTATTTATTTGTCTAATATTCTACTCACATTTTAAATTAGGTTGACGTGGATTGAAATTCAAACCCTGAACATATTTATTCCAAAATTATTAAGATGCAACATCACCTTATCAATCAACATGTAGTCAATTGGCTGTTGGGAAGGTCTAAATTACACTTTAATTTTTGTCTAACCCTGGAAATTTGTTTTAAAATAAGTCTTTTTTTGTTTACTTATTAAATTTCTTCTAATTTAATCATTTATTTTTCTGTTGATTTTTTTAAAAGAAACTAAGAATATCCTAAGTTTCTCATATATATAAAATAAATTAAAAATATAGTTGTTTAAAAAAATATAACAAAATTTTGTTTTAAACAGTTAATGCGGAAAACTTTGTAAGTTTGTTATTTTAAATTTCAAAAATAAATTGAATTTTAGAAAATTTAAGTTAGCTTGTAGATTTTCCATTTATATATTCACGTATTATTAAAAATATTTTTCTTTTTAATGGTTGATGATAATTATATATTAATTTAGGTAAACGTTGGAATATTGATAATCAATTTTTATCGATGGCGAAAATGTAATTTTATTTTTTTTATTTTGAGGTTGATATTATAAATATAAACCTTTTAAAGGAAATATGAAAATTTTAAAAAGTTTTTGGTAAAAGGAGATTTGGACGGAGTCAGAAACAATTTTGAAAAAGTGTTTCTTGATGAAATCATCAACCAAAATGATTTTTATGTTAGTTTAATAAGCTAAGTTAAGATAAGTAAAATATGATTTTAATAATTTTGATACGACTTTTTGTTTTTCCCATTCATTTAGAAAAAGAAAGCATTTCATTTCGCATGTTCTTATGGTTACATTGAAATTGTGAAATTTTTTATTGATCAAAAATTCAATATTGAAACTGAAGCAAACTATGTAAGTAGTTATTGATACTTGGAAAAATATAAAGTTTATTATTTTCAGAAAAAGAGACCTATTTATTTTGCATTTTCTTATGGTCAATTTGAAATTGTTAAATTATTGATTCAGAAAAAATGTAATATTGAAAGTGAAGATATTTTAGTACGATATTTTCATTAATTTGGGAGGGTAATTGCTTTTCATTTAGAAAGAGAAACCAATTCATTACGCATGTGAAAAGGGTCACTTTGAAATAGTGAAATTATTGATCCAGCTAAACTGCAATATTGAAAGTGAAAACATTTTAGTAACTGATTATTATTAATAATATAAAAAATAACCTTTTATTTATATAGAAATGGAGACCCATTCATTATGCATGCGAGAAAGGCCATGTTGATATTGTAAGATTACTGGTCCAGCAAAATTGCAATATTGAGTGTGAAACTGAAAATGTTTTTAATTATTTTTCTGATTAAAAGAACTATGCCTTTTTTTATTTGATTAGAAAGAAAAACCTGTTCATTATGCATGTGAGAAAGGTCATCTTGAAATAGTTCAACTATTGATCCAACAAAAGTGCAATATTGAAAGCGAAAATATTTCGGTAAATAATTATTGATGATTCAATAAAATGTGAACGATTTTGATTTGCTTAGAAAAAGAAACCCATTCATTATGCATGTGAAAAAGGACATTTTGAAATCTTGAAATTGCTAATTCAGCAAAAGTGTAATATAGAAAGTGAAAGCAAACGAGTGATTTATTATTGACTATTTTAAAGATTAGTTTGATTTATTTAGAAATGGAGACCAATTCATTATGCTTGTTCAAATGACCAAATTGAAATAGTGAAGTTATTAATACACCACAAATGCGATATTGAGTGTGAAACTGAAAATGTAATTCAAATATTTTTGTTTCATAAAAACTAATTTATGAGAAAGAGAAACCGATTCATTATTCATGTGAGAAAGGTTATATTGAAATGGTTTAGTTATTGAACAAGAAAAAATGCAATATTAAGAGTGAAAGCATTTTAGTAGTTAATTATCGATGATTACAAAAACTAAACTATTTTATTTTTTAGAAAAAGAAACCAATTCATTATGCCTGTGAAAAAGGTCATGCTGACATTGTGAAGTTATTGATCCAAAAAAAATGTAATATTGAAAGTGAAGATGAAAGTGTAAAAAATTTTTAAAAACTTTTAAAAGTAAACACGTTTAAATTGTTCAGAAACGGAGACCAATTCATTATGCATGTGAGAAAGGCTATGTTGACATTGTGAAATTACTGATCCATCAGAAATGCAATATTGAGTGTGAAACAGAAGATGTAATTAATTATTTTTCTGGATAAAAAACTAATCAATTTTTATTTAATTAGAAAGAAAAGCCTCTTCATTATGCATGTGAGAAAGGTCACTTTGAAATAACCAAAATATTGATCCAGCAAGAATGCAATATTGAAAGTGAAAACATTTTAGTAATAAATTATTAATGATTTGAAAAATGATACGTTTTCTATTTGCATAGAAAATGCGGCCCATCCATTATGCATGTGAGAAAGGATACTTTGAAATTGTGAAATTATTGATCCATGAAAACTGTGATATAGAAAGTGAAGACAACCATGTATTTATTGTTGATTATAATTTAGATAAATTTTTTTATATTAGAAGGAAAGACCAATTCATTTGGCAAGTCGCAATGGTAACATTGATATAGTAAAATATTTGATCCAGCAAAATTGCAAAATTAATATTGAAACTGAAACTGTAATTTTTTTTTTAAATTAGAAAAAAGCAACCATTTTAATTCTTTTAGGAATCGAGACCAATACATTTTGCATGCCTAAGAGGTCACATTGAAGTGGTAAAAATATTGATACAGGAAAAATGTGAAATCAATGTAAAATGTCAAGTAAGTGAAATACATTTTTATCAAAATTTTATTTTCTGGATTTAAGTAATCGATTGTAATATCTAAACAAATTGTAACGTTTGAAAAATATTCACGGATGCAAAGCACAGAGTCTTGAAGATTTTATGATAGAATCTTTGTGGATCGATAACGATCAACAAAATTTCTATCTATTTCTGAATACCGTAATGGTCTGCTTGTTTGAAATTTTCAATTTAATTAACTTATGAAGTTTTATTTAATTATCAAAATGTATTATTTTTTAATTTTAAAAATAGTGGAATAAAAATATTTTCTTAAAATCAAATTGTATTAATAAATATGTTTAAATGATTCCTCCAATCCACCGGTTCCCAACCACTGTGTCATGGAATGATTGCTGGAGTGCTTCAAACAGATATTAGTAAATTTTTTTTTAATATTCAAGAAAATTCAATATATAAATTAACAGGTGAAATCAAAGTTAGTTGGATAAATATTATAAAAATTCTCTTAGATTTATTTTCTTCAATTTTATATAATTCACCTTCAAATTTAGACACATTTTTAAAAGAAATAATGATGGTGATAACTACAGCACACATACAGATGTTATCGAAAGAAAATCTGCTATTTCGCCTAATTGAGCTTCATGGAGAAAATCTTATTTTTGTGAAAATAGATTTTGTAAATTTCATAAAAATGAGTTGAAGATGTCCAAAGTACGGTTCTTAAATGAGATATTTAGGCATCTCCATAGTCTGAATAGCGGTATGCAACAGATTAAAAAAAATTAATTAAAAAATTAATTAATTAAAAAAATTTAATTACAGATTATAATAATTAATTAAAAAATTAAAATAATAATAAAAATTAAAATAATAATAAAAATTATAATAATAATAAAAATTATAATAATTAAAAAATTAAATTAAAAATTTTACGACAACAGATAAATTAGTAACTTTTAAAAAAAATTGCAATATAGAAGAAAGGAATGATGATAAAATAGTTGAATATATTTCCATCAGTTCGCAAAATCTGTGTTATCGAGATGATATTTTTATTTGAAAAAATACTTAAATCAATTTTATATTGTCCATCCTACAAAAATTGAATAAATATATAAATGACTCAAAAATTCGCTTAGAAAACAACTTCCATAAAGAAATAGACTTTTTGAATAGCACAATATCCAATGCTGTAAAGTTAAAAAAGTAAAAAGACAATCGAACCAGGTATATGTTGACTTTTTCAGCACTCTTCAGGCAACCCATAAATATTATATAAAAGAATACTATTTTTCATTTTATACACTTGAAATCAGACTTGGTTAAAGACTTATTGAATTTTCAGTCATTCCGTACTTACTTTATATAATAATCACTAAAAATAACTTTTTAAATCTCTTACAAGAAATATTATTAATTTTTGAAAATCAGGAGTTGAACTAAAATTATAACATTTTTCAAAATTTATTATATATTTTTTCTCTTATATTACATTTTTATACATAGTTATTCATTTCTATGTTATAGGACGGAAAAACTCCTTTGGACTTAGCAAAATCTATGGACCATAAAGAAATTGTAAAATTAATCAAAAATGTCATTGAAGTAATATTATTTTTTAATTTTGAAAAATAAGTTGTTCTGGTCAAAAACATTTTCATTAAAAAGTGCTTTTCCAATCATTAATAACAATTCCATCATAAAAATCAAAGCATTTAGTTTCCAAGCAATTCAATTATATAGTCTTTTTAAAAACTTCATTATTCCTGAAATTGCAGCCCGACAATAACCGATAGAAATAAATGATAATCTGACAGGGAAATGTTGTTATTATCAAAATTGATCACAATTTCTCTTAATATTTCTACGCTAGCTTTACACTTTTGCACAACGTAATTCATTGAATGGTTAATCACTTTACTATTATTTAAAACGCTTTATTTAGACTACTAGATTATTATACATAAAATTGTTTATCTTCTTCGATTTGATTTAATTCGGATATCTTCAGATCCTTGATTGTATGGGTGTGTTTTTGATTTTTACCCCTTCTTCACGAACTTATCAGAATTAAGCTAACGTGAGGATACTATTAGTAAGGACAATGAGGTACTCTGCCAGTGGAAATCAACCACATGGGCTCATCAACAGAGGAGTAACTCTGAGTCTCAACTGGAATTCAACCCAATTTCCTGATCAAATTTCGGGCGATCTAGGCTAACATGAAGATATCAACAGACTTGTCTATTAACCACTGTTCTTGATGAGATTCAGCTACATGGCATCTTTTCAGGTGGTTAAAAGACCCACTAGAATTGGAATCAGGTCAGACATCAGAAGGCATTGGTTCACGATTATTTCGTATTTCCAACCCAGCTCATAGCTTAGCATGCTTTCCAAAATTCCCAACTCCTTTTTGAGGTCTGGTTTCAGAAGTGGCGAAAATCCATCACAATCATTCTCTTTTAAATATGAGAATCATGTTCACAAGCCATCCTTCACCTTTCAACTGTGAAATTCTTTTTTCTTCAACTTACTTGAATTACCATTTTTGTTAAAAAGAAATAAAAAGGCAAACACCGTTTAAAAATCCAGACAAAAGATCGGTAAGAAGAACATTATTTCTATGTACTCCTTATTTTGACAATCAGCCGTGTTCCCATACGTGGTAGACAATATAACTACTCATCCAGTATTCCAACACGAAACACTGAATTTCTCTGAATATTTCTACGCTAGCTTTACACTTTTGCACAATATAATTCATTGAATGGTTAAACATTCTACTGGTCCCACTTAATTGCGAATACTCACTCACAGATTTTTTGGTGTGACATGTCTCCTCTATCTACGTTTATAACCTATTGCACCCATGACATTAAAATTTTTTCATGACATTAGTTTGCAATGTTGCAGGCGTTGGTGTCTTAATTTTTAAAATAGTTCTTCGTTTTTATTGGGATTGAAATTACTTTCAGATCTTCATGTTCTACAGATTTTTCTATTACTTTCTTAAAGGTTCTACACCTATTGAAAATGGTATTTTTAGTACCCTTTTACTCATATCTTTTAATTTCATTTGAATAAGTAGTAGGGAAAATCATACTTTCAGGACATGACTCTGAAATACGATGCTCACAATATATCTAAAAATAAAATAATAAATGAATTTGTTTGGGATACATTTTTAAAAAATGAATCGCTATGGATATAGTGAATAAGATAATAAAAACTAAAAAATAATATCAATAAAAACTTTTGATATTAATATCTTTCGGTATACTGAACCGATTTTCATGAACTATATACCAAAATAAATCCTTTATCATATCCAGTATAATTAATCAAATATTAAAAAATATTTTTTTTCTCAATTTTTTTATAAAAAATAACTGAAGAATTAACCGAGGATAAATTACATAAATATATTGAAATAGAAAACCTAAACAAATATTTTTAATGGAGAAAGGAAATGGTTATCAAAGAAAATTATTTATCAAATTAAAAATTCAAAAAGCAGCTGTGAGTACAAGAGGTGTTGAAAATATGAATTAAGTTAATAATAATGATGAAAAAAGGAGCGAAAAGGAAAGAAATATAAATTTGTATGTAGAAAAAATAATAATCATAGTTTAATGTTAAATTTAATACAAAAAGGGGAATAAAATTTTATAAAAAAATCATAATAATTAAAAGATTTATAAATAAAAACTTATTGAAAGAAATTAAAATTTTTATGAAGTGTTATCCTAATATTCTGGTAGGTATATTTATGATTTTTAGATGTAGAATACTGAGTTTCCATTAGGAAATTAAAATATACCATAACTTTATATTTTTATTTTAAAAATAGATTTTTATTTTTCAAAAATAATGGATGCAATCAATGATCTTGGAGGCTTAGTCTCCGCAAATAAAAATTCTAATGATATTAAAAAAAGAATTTAAAATTGAAAAAATTAATAGCTACAAAATTAAATTTGAAATAAATCAATTAAATTCCTGAAAAGCAGGAAGAGAATTAAATACAGATTTAGATACATTTCATAAACATGTCGATAAATTCGCAAGTGAAGGTCTTAAAATTAAAAATATAGAAATTAATAAAAAAGAAAACAATGAAGTAAATGAAAAAAATTCAAAAATGAAAGGTATGATAAATCAAAATAAATATTTGATACAAGAAGAAAATCCACCAAAATAAGAATTTTTTAAATTAAACCTAAATAAGAACAATTTAACAAAAACAAAAAAAAATCATAATAATTAAAAGATTTATAAATAAAAACTTATTGAAAGAAATTAAAATTTTTATGAAGTGTTATCCTAATATTCTGGTAGGTATATTTATGATTTTTAGATGTAGAATACTGAGTTTCCATTAGGAAATTAAAATATACCATAACTTTATATTTTTATTTTAAAAATAGATTTATTATTTATTTCTAAAATAATGGAAACATTATGATAATAAATAAAGTTTACCATGAAATTATAATTAATGATGATGAAATGAAAATTAAAAAAGAAAAATGATAAACAAATAATCTTAGATCAATGTTATAAGGTAAGGGATCAGAAAAACTAAAATTGGAAGAAGTATAAAACTGTTTAAACATAAAAGATTTTCAGATTTATAAACCTAAATATTCACTTGATTAAATTATAACTTTAAGAAAATATTTATCAGTAAAAAAGTTGGTCAAACAATCTTGATCGTTTGATTTTAAAAATATTAAATAAATTTAAAAACCAAAACAAAATTAATGATAAAAATTATAATAAAATACGAACGAAGTTATTAGATAAAGTCTAATAAAAACCAAATTAGATTTTATTAAAATAAGTTTAATTAACAAATGCAGAAGAATCACTAAAAAAAATACCTAATCTAAAAAAACACTATAATTATTTTATGCAAGCGGTTTTTTTAATGTCCCTAACAAATTTATTCTATGAATTAATCTTTTATTAAGCCATGTATTTTTCTTCACAGAAACTATTGATTGAACTATATAGTCCTGTATCCACCTCTTTTCTGCATATAATACTCTTTAATTTATTATTCTCTTTTCCTTTTTAATAATAACATCTAGAAATATATCCTAACTATTAATAAAGTGCAACAGATTTAATACCAAAATGCCTGAAAATGTTTATTAAGATGCAATCAAAGATATGTGACTCTATTATCAATGATGATGAAAATGGTTTTGCTGAACTTCATGTCTGTGGAGCTCTGACCACTGCGGATAATAATGTAAATTTCTTCTAATAGTTGATGCGAAAATTACTTAAAGCCTTAAGTTAAGGCAATCTTGGCTAGAGATAATGTTCAAGAATAAAGCGCATAAGATCATAAAATTAATTTCAGAAATGCCAACCGACGATTCAGTAAGTCCCTCAAAATTTTTCCATCGCATTGTGATTTCATTACAGGAAATTTTTTATATCAAAAATATTTTGAGTAATAATAATTCACAATCACTAAACACTGAATTATGCAAGGAGGTTGAGATATTTTTCTCATCGATTTAAATGTAAAATGAATTTCAGGTTCTGTTTTACAAATTTATCAGAGATCACCATCAAGAAGGATTTCAATTGATTTCTTGTGCGAACATTATCAATGGTCAACGAAAAATGGTGAAATTTTATAAGTAAGAAATTTGTAATCGACTTCTTTGTAGATTCCGTGCTCATTCTTGGAAGTAGCAGCACAATATGGAAGTTATGTGTTTGTTCATGAGATATTGAAAAAAAGTATATTTGAAAGTGAGGTTAGAGAGAATATTAAAATTTTAAAATAAAGAATATTTCCTGTAGTCGTGGGAGAGAGCAAAGAAAATCGCTTTAGAGAAAGGTCATCATGAAATAATAAAGTTGATATTGAATAGAGAATCTTTACTCAAATACAGAGAAAAAGTACTATTAATTTACTTTGTTATTTTCGATCATCATTTTGATTCAAGGCAAAGCTATCGATATTACACACGGCTGTGTGTGACAATGACCCAGACATGGTCGAATATATTTTGAATAAAGGTCTTGTTGATCCCAATTACAATCATGAAGTGAATAAAAACTTTAGTTTCTTCAATTTTTAACTCATGGTGTTTTGTTTTCAGATATTGGGAACTGCCTTTTCGTTGGCCATTATCTTGTGTCATGACAAGTGTATGTCAGTTTTGAAAAGTTTCAATGTCAATTGTAACATTAAGAATAAAGTTAATCAATAAATATTTTTTTGAAATAAATTTGTCAATGTTTTTTTGTTTAGTATTTACAAAGTCCACTGCATGAGGCAATTTTAAATGGAATGATTGACCATTGCCAATATTTGATTGATGATGCACCAAACATTAATGAAACTGGATTTGTGAGTATTTTGTAACGATCTTCTCATGAACATTTTCTTGAAGATGGGACAAACTGCTCTCCATTGTGCTGTGATACGTGAGTGCGAAAATCTTTGTGATCAGTTGATGAAAAATGGAGCAGACTGTGGTCTATATATGGAGGTTCAAATAAATGATAAACTTTATTTAATTAATATTTTCATTGTTTTAAAAATACCACTTTTGACCGAACAATAATTTATTTTATTTTTTAATTAATCATAAAGTTTTTATTAATTGGTAAAATTATTTAAAAATTACCTTTAAATTTAAAACCATTCATATTCCTTTATGATATTAAATATCATTGTTTTTTGAATCTGGTTCTTATTTCTTCTGAACAAAATAATGGATATTATAGTTCAAAAATGTCTTTTGTTCATTTTCCGATAGCAATTATTTCAAATAATTGAATGTTATTTCAACTCTAATTCAATTGATGTATTTTTTGGTAAATGATTTTGACAAGCAAGACTTCTCTCAAAATCTATTGATAAAGACTATTGTAGATTGGAACTTATTGCAGAATTTAAATGACAAGTATAGAATGCAATATGGTGTCATCTTTATTAATATATTTGCAAATTTATGTGGAAATAATCCAAAAAAACGACGTTACGAAACTTTTGTTGATTAAATGTCTTGTATTTATGCGTTGTAACCATTTTTTTAGATAAAATTGTGCAGGGATATTATACCTTATGGCCAATTTTTGTTTAAATCAAGCTATAAAAAACTGGGTTTTTGTTATTATATTTTTAAAATATTTTGTTCGTTTTTTTATTTTTATCTAAAGTTTTACATTTTTCAGTTTCTTCATGATGAGAGTATTCAAAGGAAAAGAGGTATTTTACTCATTATATATTTTAATTTAAAATATTTTAAAAGAATATGATATTTATACTTTTATCGAAAATATTTTTACTTTATTAATGAAAATATTTTTGAAACACATTTACTGATACTGCATAATCTATCCCACTATTAGCTGGCTTAAAAACTTCAAGGAACAGTTACATATTGGGAATTGGAAAATGATAATCATGAATACGTGTATACTGTAGGACAAAATTTTACATCAAATTTAATTACTAAAATTCGTATACTTTAAGAATAGTTTTTTTTAACACTCAAATAAAAAATTAGTGTCTGTTTTAAGAATTTTGCCAGTAAAATAACAAATTTTACCATATTTTAATGTCCTTATAAAACACGTTTCCTACTTTTTTGTATTTCAATTTAAACAAAATAATTTATCTCAGAATTAAGAACAATATTGTAGTTTTAAATAAGATACTAAAAATAATAAATATATTTCTTATTCATTTAAAGATTGAGTCGTTATTAAAAAAAATTAACCTATATACTATATAGCAGTGGTTCCTAAGCTGTTTGCGCCACGGAACACTTCGATAATCAAAAACTGTGCGGAACACCTGTATAAAATTATAAAAATTTAACAAAAATAGTATTTCTATTACAAGTTCAATTAGGATTATGTATTTAAAAAAATGGTACAGATATTAAAAATAATTTATTAAATAAAACATTCAATGACTCTGATGTATTTGAGGTTTTTAAATTACAATTTCTAATATCATTTTCGGTATTAGAAAGTCGAAATAATATATTTTCTTTTTGAAAAGGTTTTTAGATGATACTTGCCTTTGTCATTTTTTTCGAACGAAGGTTCATCTAAATATTTAAAAAATATTTAATAAAAAAATAATACATTTAAGACTAAATTTTGTTCAGGAGATCTCGTATTGCTTCTAATTCGTTTTAACTTAATACTATTCCGTCCACGTGTTTTGAGCCACCCATATCATTTCCATTAAATGATTGACATATATAACTATAAATATTTTGATTCAATCTTTATTTAACTATATCAGAGAATATGTTGAAGTTCGTGTCTCCAATCAAATATTTCCAGATCAAAATTTTTGTAAATGTTGAAAGGTCAATTGAAATATCAGTGAAGCATCTTTTACTTACATTTTAAATGATCAAACAAATTTTAATAAGCAGTGAACCTCACATGAATAATTAAGATACTCAAAATTAGTACCTTTATTTTTAATAACCTTTTGAAATCTTCTTGGTATGCTTTCATAAAGATTTTTAATTTGGAATCATCGCCCACTGCATCTCCGAATTTTTCTTCAGTCTCTCAATATTTGCCGGCCAACACTTAGCAACCCACGCAATTAATAGTTAAACAAATTATTTTAACAAAACAATTTACAATTTATATAAACGACATTTCTAATTCGACAACCTAATAATTTCATACATTTTATTAAAAATTTTATAAAATGTTAAGTTGTATTTTTAATGCTCCTTAAAATATATTTATATCTCATTAAATATAAATCTATAGGTAATCAAATCTTTACAGATTCTTTTCCAATATCTAAAAGGGAAAACTCTTTGACCTTGTGTATCAAAATGAATAATAAAATTTATCCGTGTTTCATTGAAGCATTAGATGAAGATAAAGCAAACAGTTGTGATGAAGAAGGAAATTCTTTGCTTCATTTATCAGTTAAATTTTTAAACATCGACCTTTGTGAACTTCTGATTCAAGCTGGTGCAAAAGTTGATTCCGTCAATAACGAAGGAAATACAGCTTTATTGGAACTCATATCAAACTTAGATCAACCTTTACATGATGTAATACATATGAATATATTATTGTTTTCATTAAGTTTTCCTAGAATGACAAAAATATGAATGAAAAAATATCATATTTATTGAAATTGTTGGTCATTCGTGCTGATATCGACATTAAAAAGTCGGTAGTTGATCTCGTACTGTATCAATTAGCTAAGCTGGGTGACGAAGATTCTTTCGAATGTTTACTGAAGATAGAAATTAAAAGTTCACTTTATTTCGACAATGGTGAAACTCTTTTAACTAGACTGTTCAAAGAAAAGAAATTTAATTTTTGTCAAAAAATCATTCTTTTTAAGACAAAGGCAGAAAAATATATTAATGTGAAAAATAAGAAATTTCAAACACCTTTGCAAGTTGCTATTGAGGCTGAGTCGATGGATTTGGTGCAAAATCTGATTTTCGAAACTGATAATGTAGATAATGAAGATAGTGAAGGTCGTACCGCTTTGATGCAGTTGTTTAAGAAAATGTCCAACAATAATGATGTATATGTTATGTAAGCAGTTTATAATCATTTTTTTAAAATTTACTAAGGAAAACCGATATTTGGGATTTCTAAATGCCATTAAAGCAATAATCTCTGAAGGCGGCAATATATATTTTAAGACTTCAAAAGGAGATACGGCCATTGAGCACTGTTCTCAATCAGAAACCAGAAAAGAAATTGAAAGAATATTCAGCAACAAGCAAAAAATGATGATCATTAAAAGAGACCGAATTATTGAAAATGAATCGAAAAGAATTTTCAACGCACAAGGCGTAGAACCAAACGCAGTCGTTGAAGAAAAAGTATTTAATGAATATTGTTATATGGAAGCTTATTGAAATTTAGATTTGCGATATCTGTATCATCAGACCAATGGATTCTGCTTTCGAATGTGGTCACAAAATCTGTTTGCTTTGCAATCAACATTTCAAACAGTGTCCATTCTGTTAGTTCATGGAATATACTTTACATGATGTCAATGCATCATCGCTCCTTTACATTTAGAACCACTTCTATTTATGTAAAAAAATTGGTTTGTCAGAGATAATTTCTCAAAATATTATTTCTGTACTATTTTTCCTTTATAAATTATAATTATTGTTACTCTTGAGAACAAAATAAATTTACTTGCCGATTCCAAATCAAGCTCATCCATAAAATAATTTGTGCACTTTTGATACATTTTCAATTTTTTATCCTCACAATATAAGTGACATTAAACCTTTCTCCTATGGATCTAAACGGTACAAGGTTGTTGTGGGAATCAACTATACTAATTGTTATGCTGTACATCTATTCGACTCCTTGTGAAACTGTTTTTCAAATATAATCACATTCATTTATTTTGCATGAACTTTCCTAAATTGGTATCTGGCTGTTTTAACAAAAAAATCCTATTTATTAATATACTAGTGAGCAAAAGTTTTGGCACCCCTTAAAATGTAATTCTTAATAAAAATTGAAAATTTTTTTTTAAAATATTTAATTAAATTTCTTTGAAAGTGATTATTAAATGGTATCCATTTTAATATTTGTGCATTTTTTATTTTTTGGAAAATTTTATTTTTCAGAAGTGCATAATTTTTGGCACCCCCTTTACAAAAAACAAATGAAGACTAAATATTTATTTGTTCACCTTT
>JBBMKC010058004.1:0-17631 GCA_037834085.1 Bipalium vagum | reverse complement strand
AGAGCAGATTTTTGAAATAAATAAATTTTAGTAATTGTTAGTTTATTATTTCATATGGAATTCGAGCAAGTTAACATAGACTATTGCTATTTTATTTATCTTTAAAATTACCGGCGTCTTAAATATCTTTTTATTGAATAGCTATCTGCGTATTCTTCATATTAGTTAAGGGCGCATTGAATGAGAAAATCATGAGCTTTTATACTTCTGATTTTCACATTTCTGATCTCCTGATTGGTGGAAAATAAAACTTTCCATTAATAGGATAATATGGGGTTTTTGGTATTTTAGGAAAGTTCATATATTATAGAACTTACTAATTATAGCCTCCTCCGCATTATTATTTTTCCATATTAATGTATATTTAGTAAGTTTTATTTTCTATTTTTGATATTATTCATTATGATTCATTATGATTAATTTTGTTAATTTTTTGTTAATTTTGTGGGTTAAGTTTTAATTAACTTTAACCCATAATTTATATTATTATTATTTTATATATTTATATTATTTAAAAACGACTTTACAATTTAAATATTATAATTTTTCATAAAATATAAAATATAAAATAACATAACATTGTCATTATTATAAAAGACAGTAAGCCTAACAAGGCTTTTTCATGCACAATAAAAATAAAATCAAATGTGATTAAAATGTTTAACAATTGTCGATAATGAGCTTTGAAGAATCAGCCTCCATAAGTTCTTGCTCTTTTGGTTTAGAATTGTTGCTGGTTGGTGCTGGGCCTCTTTTTCTATGGATCCCAACAATAATAATAATCAAAATTAGGATTAGTTATTTTCTCCATAAAATTCAAAATATCTTGATACATAAAATTCAGTAAAATTCGATTTAATATGCATTCCTACAGCTAAAAAATTTGTCCAGATATCAATTTTTAGTGGTTTGAAATATTTTCATTTATATGTGTATTATAAAATTCGAAATCACTGTATAATACAAATAATGATTTCTAAAATAATGATTGTTAAATTTACAATAATTTTCTTTTGGAAATTCTACTTTTACCTCTTTTTGTTTTTGATATAATCTTGTATTTTTATTAAGTAGATGTTTTTATATATATGAATTTAAGCAATTAAGACAAAGAAAATTTTAATTTAATTTTGAATTAGAAAGGATATATATATTTACATAATACATAATTATTATTATACAATAATAACTTAAATTTTCTTTCCTCTATAGTTCGATGGATTATAAAATGTTCGATATGGATTGGTAATATCATTTTAATTTCATTTGTACGTTTTTCTGATAATTCAAATACATTAACACCAATATTTTGATTATTAAATTTTTGTATATTCTATATAAATTATATCATTTAAATTTAATTCATTCATATATGGAAAGATTTTATTCTATTATTTATTTATAAAACTCAAATATTAATTATTAAATTTAAATAATAATATTCTCAAACATTAAATAATTTTTTGCAATTCGAGCTTGACTTATATTAAATTGAATCAATATTTCAAATACCTATTAACATAAAGTAATTTTCAAAAAACCTAAATAAATTTTTATTTTAAATTAAGTTTGATTAGGGGTTTTTAGAAAATATTTATTTTTTTATTTAATAAATTTGGTTTCCTTACTTCTGTTTTTTAAAAAACTCATTAATACCTTTTTAAGAAAAAATGATAAAAAGAAATTTAAGAAAAATTGAATTACTAGCCTCATTAAATTATATTCCAAAATAACTACAGCTGATGACGATAATATCTCTTGTTTAAATGATTTAATTAAAATGACCTTAATGATTTAGTTAGTATTTACAAAAAGTTTTAATTTTTGAATAGATTTGAAATTTGTATTATTGAATATCTATTTTCTATGGCTTCTGGAGGTGGAGACGGAGATTTTAATTTTAAAAGAATGGTAGCTAAAACCGATGAAATTTGTGTTGAAGTAGATTTTATAGGTTGAATTGAATTAATTATTATAAATTTTTTTCAAGAGCCTTAACGAAGTTTTTCGGTGTTTTATTTGCATGGAAAAACTCAAAGATGCAAGACTGTGCCCGAAATGCTCAAAATTGTGCTGTTATTTATGTATTAGAGTAATTTATTTTAATTATTTTCAAACTATGTATAATTTCAATTAAAGTGATCAATATTTATTCATAAATTATATTTTTATTAAAAATTCAACAAAAACAACAATTCTCAAGGTAGACTAAACAAAAAATTCAGTCTGGTGATATCTTTTGATCAATAACATATTTTGATGTGGCAAAATTTAAATTTTTCTCCACGTACTTCAATCCAATAAAATGCGACTTGCTGAAAAAGGAAACTAACCCAACAAAGTTTTATTTGTTGCTATTACTTTTAATTCTAAGTCCCATAAAAGTGATTTTTTATCAGACACGTTTTTTCTGTTTTAAACTTATGAAGATTGATTCGTTAATCGATCCTTTCATGGAATATTCTTTGAATATTAGCTTGAAAAAGAAGCTACAGTGGAAAAGGTCAGTGTTTAACAGAATAGAAATCAGTTACAAAAGTTCCACTTCCGTCATGTCTGCTGATAGAAATACAAAAATATTCTTTGAAACTCAGTCAAAATTCTTAAACTAGACTTCTTTGTGTGAATGTAAATTGTTATTTAAATAAATGATACATGCAGGGATAAGGTAACATTCTTTGTTCGGACCTTTGTTCCAGTACAAAAAATAACATGAAACAAAATATTTTCGTTAAGATTAATAATTATAAATTAATAATTAATATAATCGATTTATTTGAAATATACTATCTAAAGATTTTGGAAAAATACCTGATGAGAAATAGCCACAATTAATATTTGATTGGGGAGAATTCTCGTGGCACTGGTTATTTTTTTAATTTAGTAAAATTTTATCATAAATCAATAATGTCATTAAACTACACCGGAGAAAAAAAATCACGTCATCATTTTCTTTTCAGTAAGCCTTATGAATCTTTGTTTCACCTTGGAAACGGTCAAAAACTTCATTCAAAATTAATCTCGACAAATTATATTTTGAAATCTTTGGATTCGGGAATGTTCATTCAATCATGACCCAATTCATAAAAATGGAGCAAAAGTAACATCGATTTTGCAAATCACATAAAAAGCTTTCTTGAAACCAGATTTATAGTACTGATATTCATTAAAATTGGTTTTCGGGATCTTTCAATTATTCCTCCTACGAAAAAATCGAAAATAAAAAAGATAACGATGAGTGATCAAAAACTGATTCCTGTTCTCAACCTTGATAAAAGGGAACCTAAAATATTTGCGTTTCTCCACTGCATTTATTTTTTTAAGTTAAAACTTGAAAGTTGTGCCAAAAAACTATTAGGTTGATGAATAAGTTCATGTGATTTTATTTGTTGCAAAGAAAAGACCCCCATTTCTTGATTTAACTTATTTGAGTCATTGAGTTATATATTTAAATCATTTTAGACTAACTTTCACTTTCATTACCATCATTAAAGTTGAGAGTCAGGTAGATAAAATATAACATTTTTTTATTTTAATCAACATGTAACCGCTGCAGAAGCCACCAGAATAATTTTTACGTTAATGGAGAAAAGGCAGTCAGTGAATGAACAGCACAAAGGTTGTTTTCGAAATTTAACGTGGTAAATTTTGACTTAAACGATGTACCTCAGTAAGGGAATATTTTAAAAAATTGAATTTGTCATATAATATCGATTATAAATTTTACAGATTTCATGTTTACATTTGAAATTCAGTACAGATCAGTTAATCATAACCAGTTTTTTCTGTACAGTTTTTTAAAGTCCCAATTTGTAATATAGTAGTTTATTATTTTGTGCAGACAGGTTAATTTGGAAAGAAAATCAGAAAATTTTTAATTACATTATTCCGATAAATGATGCACATAAAAGCACGATAAGTTTATCACCATCACTTGGACAATCAAAGAATACTATAAATAGACACTTGCAATAAGCTTCCAGGAAAGCATAAAAAATCCTTTATGAATTAGCAATTTCACAGCTGATCATAGAATATTTTTTGCAAACAATTGCTAGAAAATCCTATTATTGATCGTTTCTGGAAAACAGACCATAACATGGAATTATATTTCGAAGATTAATCTTGTTTTGTGTACATTTAAATAAATTTTGTTTTATGGGTTGACTTTTGATACACTCTAATAATATTGAAATATTCAGCAGAATATAATTATTAAATCAGAACAAAAATCAAATAAAAGAGAAAAATAAATAAAACTATCACACAAAACTTCCTAGTCAATCTAGTAAAATTAACTTTATTTTCCACTTTTAGTACCAGTATTGTTCCTTTTGATTTTGTCTATAAGGTTTTCTTATCCAGACATTTTTAATTCTATATTATTTGATTTGAATTGACAGTTTTTACAATCCTTCTTCCTTTTAAAGTTTCTCAATTTTTCTATTTCAGCGCTGGATTACGGAACAGCGATCACAATGTCCTCATTGCAGGTTATTGTTCAAGATAATAAGTTGGAACATTGACTGTCTTTAACATTAAGATCTTCACTGCACTTACATGAGCTAATTAATTGTCGATGGGTCGATGAGGTCACTCAACAACTGGATAGTTTGCAAAAAACCCACTCGATTTCGTTGCAAAGATCTCTGGAAAACATTCACCGTGACATTGACAACGGGTATGAATTTAATGTCCGATTTCATGTGTCACACCCGCCAATCACCATCATCATTGACAGATGTGATATTCATGATGAAAAATTGTCCGTATACTGTTTGACCTGTTCAAGAGCCATTTGTCATCAGTGTGCTCTGTTCGACGGACAGCACAGCCAACACTCTTTTAAACAGCTTAATGAGATTTACGACAATTACGTGGCTCAGGTGCAAACAAAGGCCAACCATCTGAGGCGTCGACATGGGGAATTAATTTCTTTGATTCAGGAAGTGGTAAGGAATTATAATAAAAATAATGATAATTATTTTTTGTTAATTTTTATTTTTCCATAATGAATAAATTTATTTATTGTTGTTATTATTTTATTAATAATTTTTTAATATTATTTTTAGACTACTCTTATTTATTATTTTTAAAATATTTTATTATTATCTCCATCAGTATGCTTTAATTTTTTATTATTTATTAATTTTATAATATTTGTTCTATTTTGATTAATGTTAATCATTTTTGGACAAAATGTTGTTTTTAAATATATCAATAATTTTTAATTATTAATGAATTTTTTTCATTTCAGTGTTTCTCTTAAAAGTTAGAGCACAACTGTTATATTGTTTTAATTATCCACCAAATATTTAACCAATCAAAATAAAACTTCATACTAAAAAAATTTATCGACATTTATTTTGATTTTTCTAAAAATCTTAACGATTCACATCATTTGACAGGAATTTTTGAAAAAAAAGATTTTTTCCTCTTTAAAGATTTGCATATTATAATGAAAATTGTACTTCTTGTGTAAACAATTTTCTTAAGTTGAAAAAAATCCCAATTTTCAATCTTAAGGTGGTTTATAAAAATCTAGCAACAATCATTCATCAAGGAAAACGAAAAATAACACTTGAAACTCGTATAAATGTATAAAATTAGGATCTGTTTTGAGCATATTTTCCTGCCTTCTTGTGATTATTGATTATCCATGAAAGATTCATCGGCTTCCTTTGACGTTATCATTTCTTTCAAAGCTCTCAAATGGTTACGGCACATTCTTTTGCACTTCAATTGATTGACGTTCTTCAGAATCTATAGCGTGCCATCTCCATAGATACCAGGCATTGTAGGAATCTGACAATATTAGTTATCATTTATCAGAAACTTGTTCTCTTGTTATTGAAACCGTTAGGTTCACACAAGCTGAACGTTCCTAATTTTCGATGTACACACTTTAAGTCAATGTAACAATGAAATATCTTCTTTCTTAAAACTTTGAAATTACACAGTTTTCTTGAGATTTGTTTTCAGCAATTAACACAAGTCAGTGATGTAGATATCTACTTTTATTTTCATTGTCTAACCATTCTTTGTTATGATTTCTGTTATAAATAAAAAATCATTGAACATTGTGCACAAAATCCTCTCAAAAACAGACTCACATCAAGTTTTTCACGATTTTCAGGAGAAGAATGTCGACCTAGTAAAACAAGCCAAAGACGAACGTGTTCGAGAAATCCGAAACGCTGTGGAGCTGATGATTGCCAAGTTGGAGGCACAGTTGAAGTCGAAATGTCTCACGTTGATGGAGCAAAAAAACCACTTGGCACAAGTGTGCATGAAGAATATTTTGGAAAATATCCTCGTAACTGTGCTAATTGTTTTTACCTTGTTCTCAGGAAACGGAAATTCTCGAATCTGTGCTGCAGGACGTGGAGCAGTTCGTCAATCAGTACAGTAAGGCAGAGCTGATAGCCAAGTCTTCCGATATTCTCAACAAGTTTGACGAAGTGCAGAGGAAACCGATTCCGTCCATTGTCAGCGCTCCGGCCTTGTCAGAGTTTATTAGGTTTACATTTTAATTGACTTTTACCCTTACATATTTTACTTATTGATTTTTAATTTTTAATACTAAGTTATAATATTCATAAACTTTTTAATTCTTTTATTATAATTAAATACTATCATTTATTGATTTCAATTACTTTTATCTTTTATCTATTGATTTTTAGTCAATATTATTAATAATTAATTGATTTATAAATTTTTAACATTTATTATTTTATTTTATTTTATTTATTGATTTTTAATTTTTTATATCATATATTTAGTTTAATTATATTTTTTAATTGATGAAATCTTTTCTCATACATTTATCGATTTAATTACTTTTTATATTATTGACTTTTAATTGTATTTCTATTTGTTGATTTAATATTTTATATATTAACTTTAAAAGTTATATTATTTGTTTCTATTTTTAATTAATATTAATTAATTAAAATCATTTGAATTTTTAATTTTTTTAATAATATTTAACTACCTAATATTTTTTATTGATTTTTAATTTAATAAATTACCTATTTAATGTAAATTTATTTTTTATTGTTAGTAATAAACATGTTACATTTTGTAATATTTGAATATATTGTAATATTTTATTATTTTTTATTGTAATATTTTATTTAAGATTAGAATATTATTTTTATTATTAATTAATAACTTATTTTTTATATAAAGATTTGTTTTATTTAATTTTTTATTGTGAAGTTATGGATTACTACTCTTAATTTTTTTTATTTCTTTTAATTATTGATTTATTTTAGTCTTTTGACCAATCAATAATTACGTTTTCTCAATTATTGCGAGAGATTTGTTTGATTTTTTATCGTCTGATAATTGGTTTTCTTTTTTTCCATCAATTTCCATTGCGACTGCTCTTTATTTTCGATGTTTTGCCTTCCCCAAAGAAAATATTCGGAAATTTAATACTTGAGACTTTTTATAATTCTGAAACGGAAACTTCTCGTCAGTGGATCTTTTTTCCTTGATTAATAAATTCGATGTCATCATTCTCCGTGGATTTCTTCTGAAAACCATTTGTTCAAAGTTGAATCAATTTGATCATTTTTCAATATTTCATTGATTTCAATTGTGATTCAAAATTCGGTTTCGTTTCAGCACATTTTACATTATATAATAATAAAAATATAACGTGCCATTCATTGATTGATCGATATCCATTGACATTTTGTGCACAGTATTAGTGACTTACAATCAAAAGATGGCTTCTTGTTATATACGAGATCAGACTTTTGATCAATTGTGCTTTGATATTGTGTAAAGAAGTATCAGTGAATGATTCTGAGACCATTGTGTGATGTGTAGTTACCGACTGATTTACGGCGACAGTATTGGTCTGTGCTTTGAACTCGCTTAGCTGAAAGGAAACAGATCTGGCAAAATTAACTTTGGCGTTGACTTATTTTTAACCCTCAATTTCCAGTGTATTATATTGCACCTTCTTTTTCATTAAAAATAAATCAATGTTTATGACCCAAAAAATAAATAACCCAATACTTTATTACGTGAAATTCCTTTTCAGCGAAATTGTGCCACAATACGATAGCACAACTTTTGCCATGAACAATTTTTCTGCTTTGCAACAAAGCGCTGATCCGGTTTATTCACAGGAGTTGCATATTTCCGGCTTAAGCTGGCGACTGAAAGTGTATCCGGACGGAAATGGAGTGGTGAGAGGCCACTACTTGTCTGTGTTCTTGGAATTGTACGCGGGGTTACCGGAAACATCAAAGTAATGAAGTGATTGCAAAACAAGAAATTATTGAAATTGAAAACCCTTTTATTGGCTCTGATTTCTATTTTATTTATTAGATACGAATACCGAGTGGAAATGATTCACCAAATAAGCCGAGACCCCTCCAAAAACATTGTGAGAGAGTTCGCGTCCGATTTCGAAGTCGGAGAATGTTGGGGGTATAATCGATTCTTTCGTCTAGATCTATTGGCCGGTGAGGGTTACTTGGACCCGGAAACAGACACGTTGATTTTACGATTTCAGGTAGGCCACATACATTAGATTATATGTATAAGAAGGTTCGGTTAAATTTGAAAACTGAAATGGAAAAATAACAGATCAATAATTCAATTGAAATAAAGAAACTAAATATTAATCAATAAGTCGTATTTTAAATAAATGATAATCAATAAAAAAAAATCACAAAAATCTGACTAAGATTAATCAATAAAATGATAATTTCTTATTTTTAAATGCAGACGATATGAAAAATTGTAATAATTATTAATAAATAATGAATAATAATAATAAATATAAATTTTCAAAAATAATTATAAATAATAATATCTAATAATGAAGATAATAATAAATATTATATATAATTTTAATTAAATCAATAATTTAATGCTTAGATTTCATAATTATTAATCTATTAATTTTGAAAACATTTAAGAATTGAAATTCACATAGTATTGTAACTAAATTTGTTTGAATAAAAATAAAATAATAATAATATATAATAATTTTATTATATCTCAACATTTTAATTTTTGCTTTTGAATTCATTATTCTTCCATAAATGAGCTTGTTAACTGTTTATTCATCATTTCCCTTTCAATCTGTTGTTAACGACTTTGGTCATGGTTTTGACGGACAGCTTTTGCTTAATAGACTTGTGGTTGATAAACCGAAATTTTATTTAGGTGCGACCTCCGAATTTCTATCAGAAATGCCGTGATCAGCAATGGTACATTCAACAATTGGAACACTCTCAGGCCCGCCTGCTGACCCAGAACAATGAGCTGAAAGATAGACTGAATATTGAGTTGAGCAGAAACGCTCACCACAACTGCGACTCGAACTCCATGGTCGCTGTGGACTCGGAGAAGATTCATCTCTGCTCCAATGTATTCAGCAGTCCTTCGGAGACGTCAACCGTTATTCAAGGTGTCACTGACAAAGAGATCGGTATTACCATTATTAAATATTATTTTTTGTTATTATAATTAAATATTATAATATAATATATAATATACTTTATTATAATTATTATATTATTTATTATAATTATTGATTATTATTTTCATTTTATTTTAAGTTTAATTTTAATTTTTATTATTTTTTCATTATTATTTTTATTATTAATTATTATTGTTATTATTATTATTATTAATTTTTTACAAATTACATTTTATTACTAATTTAATAATAATTTCTTATTATTTTTGTAAATTAAATTGTATTTTTATTATTAAATAAATTTTAAATTAGTTTTTTATTTTTATTAACATCTATTATATATTATTGTTTTATCATTTTTTCTGACCGACTGGGTGTTTTTTGATGTGAATATTTTGCCACAAACATAGCATTTATCTAAAAATATTAATATTATTATATGCTCTTTTAATTTTCCGTTTCTATTTAATAATAATAAAAATTAATTATTGATAATATTAATAATTAACGTAATATAATAATAATAATAATAATAATATTATTATTATTATTATTATTAATAATAAGTGTCCTACGTCAATTAAATGTTCCATAAATTTTCTTACGTGATGATTTTTAAGTATTAAGTAAAATCAACATTTCACATGCAACCAACGTATGAAAATAATATTTCCTGAAAGTTCCACAATTTTATTTCTCATCATCTTCCGTTGGTGATCGATATATTTCCAGATGAAGTCAATGTGGAAAATCAAAGTCAAGAATGTTTTCAAAACATAAATCCAATATTTTCGGAAAACAATGCCGAAATCCACAACAATGGGCACCATGAATGTGAATCTGCCGAGTCCAAGGAATTCGATATGGGCGACTCCAGCTCTGTGATCAATGATGGAGACAGTGACAATGACGAAGACAGTATTCAGTCCAGTGTGGAAGGAAATGAAGGAAGGAATTTGTCGATCGGTTTTCACCTGGAAGAGGTAGTGACCATTATTTATCCATTTTTTAGAAAGTATTTCACAATTGATGTTTTGTCAACGTTGTTTTCTTCATTAAAATCGAAGTCATCAATTTTGGTCATTATCAAACGAGGGGAAAATAATGTCATCATTCTGAATAATAAGCACGTTTTGACCTCGCTGATATTATTGTTAATTTTAATAATTCTTCATTATTACTGATTTTCTTACTGATATTATTTATTATCATTTATTTGATTTTTAGATTTTTAATATATTTATTTATTTCACGTACTTTGGTTTTTTATTATTATTACTATTAATATATTTTTTAGATAAAAATCATCATATAAAATTGCTGTATAATTATATTTTATTTTTTTGTTTATGTAATTTTATAAATATTTAATATTTTTTAAATTAATTTTTTTTATTATTGATTTTTTAATTTGTCTGAAGTATAAATTGTTATTTCGTTTATCTGATATCACCATGTAATACAGGTCTGTCGGTGAGGTCTTTGTTTGGTTGAGCTTTCTGATTCGTTTCACTTACTCCTTCTTTTATATGGTCAACTGACTGGACCCGTGCTTTAATAAAATGTCTACGAGTCGATTCTTAAATATTGCTTAACAAAATGTTTCCCTTTTTCTGTAATTTAATTTCAAGGTCAAGAATATTAACAAAACACCAAATAAGCCTTACTTTGACAGAATTTTAAGAAATGAATGTGTCCAATTTTATTTAAACTCTTACAACTGATAGTCACTCTGATATCTTAGTAAATGAAATTCTATTCCGCTAATCTTCTGAGATTAATAATTAATGAATATAATAATAATAATAAGACTTTAATGAGAACGGAATTTAATATCGGATATTTAACTGAAAATAAAAAAGAGAAAAAATCCGTAAAAGTTGAAAGTTTGAGGGCGGGCTTGCAGTGGATATTAGGATTTTGTTGAAGATTTGGTGGGATGCTTTCAATCTTTTTGAAGAAGCGAAGATGTTTATTAAATGATAAAAGTTCCTTATTTGACCGTCATTCTCAAATACAGTTCTCATAAAAATTTTCTAATATTGATTAATTATTTATAAAATAGCTTATCGCAAGGAGAAAGCCTATTGATATTTTGGTCCTTCACTCTCAAATATTGAGTAGCACCATTTTGAAAAGAATTCTTTGACTGGGCCTTAAGCTGTGCATGGTTGAGAAAAAACTACTTTGAAAGGAAAGAAATATCCTCTCATTTCTTCTAATGGAAATCGATAGAGAAAGATTATTCTTCAAAAATATTACCCATTTTATTATTTGTTATTGATTTTTTGGGAAACGTGATCTGGACATTTCATTTTGTCTAAAATTACAAAAAAAAACCATTCCCGCATTTTTCAATTAAATTTTCATACATCGTTGCAGCAGAAATATTTTCAGTATTGATTAACAGTTCTTGTCATTTATTGATAATATTATTTTTATTAATAATATTATTATTTTAAATGAGAATCCTATAATTAAAATCAAAGTAATTTGGAATTTTTCCCTCCTATTTTCCTTTGATTATTAATTAAAATTAAAACTCAAAATTTCGCTTTCACAATCATTCCTCAATTATAATTCGCCATTTTTAATTAGCTAAAATAATAATTTTCTAATTCATTTATTTCAATAAAAATGTTTACAATTATATTACATTTTACTGTAAATATACAATTGTCTTTTTTGATAGGGCATTTTGAGAAGTTCGATCTGATATAAATTTATACATCCTCCCTTTAATATAAAAAGAATAAATTCTGAACAATGTTTCCTCAGACTGGAAAGAATTTTGTTTTTCTTCTTCATAATTACCTTTCATATCCTCTGGTACTCACTTTTGACACGGTTTCTTTCTACAGGAAAAGTAATGATTTAAGAGTTGTAATTATTCTAAAAGATCAATATTTTGTTAGGAGTACCCATTATTAATGTCGCTTTTATCAGAAGATGCAAAATTAGCAGAATTTACAATCTTCATATATAATTATTTGTTTTAGTTAACTATTAAATCTATAAATCGTTAATCTATTATTCAGTGAAATATAAATTTTAGAAAAAATAAAGAAATGGCAGATAATAAATGTAAAAATTGAAGAGGATCGCATTAGACATTGTTTATTGTTCCAGTATAATTTTGGTCATAATATAAAGACATGAACTGCAAATATCAATGATATATATCAGGATTCCTTAAATATTCGTAAGTGTTAACAATAGTTTAAAAGATTTCGGAGAGAAAGTTTGACCTTCAAAATGCCTCGAGAAGTGGTTGTCTTATTCAATTTTATGTAGATGAATTGTGGGTTGTTGTAGAAGAAGATCCTTCTCAAACAATTTAAGAAATTCCACAAAAGACAAATACCTGACGAGAAGCAGTTAAACGGTTCTTGAAATCCACTGAGAAGTTTCTGTACGGTAAATGGATGTGTTATAATCTCAGTGATTCGAGCAGATAACTGAAATCTACGATATGCAGCATGCACACAAACTTCCATGAAAAAGAACGATTTTTGACTGCTTTATAATGGCGGACGAGAAGTGGATTGTACATATTAACAAAGCTATGAGAAAGCAAAAATTTGTATGCCAAATATCCTTGGATCCAAAATCGCATATTTGCTTGGTGGAACATTCATGGTGTAGTTTACTTTGAAATACTTAAAGACGGAGAAACCATTACTGCACAAAAACCAGCAATTGCAGGAAAAGACCCAGTTCTTGTCAATAGAAAAATTACAATGGCAGACCTCATATTTCAAAGATAACTAGAGGAAAAATTAAGGAGCTCAGATTTGAGATTTTTCTCTCATAATTTAAAAATTGTTCACAAATTACCTGCCTTATGAAGTCCACAATTGTCGTTGCCTGGAAAGTGTTACCTGTTCAATTGTAGACTTCCTTCCTATTGATTGTGGGCGAAAATATATAAAAATTTTGCTTTCACATATTTCTGTTTTGTCCCTTTCTTTTTTTCGCACTCTTAAAAATCAATAAATACATTTCAGACAAAAAATTTTTATTGATTGTAATCATGTAAGAGAAAATCTTCACAATTAAAAAGTTTTAAAAATAAAACAAAATTTCAAATGTTTTTCCGAAATCATTGCCAGACAAATGTGGTGCCATCAAGAACTGAAGAAATAGGTCCAGACAATCATTCTCTTTATCACCATCATTCGGGTTCACCGGACAACTTTTCTTTGGAAAGTCCTTTGTATATATCCCCGGATTCTGTGAATGCTAACACTGATCTGCCCGCCCATAATGTGTTGCGATCAATTCAAAAGGCAATGGGCAATGAAACAGTGGACCATGTTGTTTGTTCGAAGAGCCTTCAGTGGATAGATCCCAATGAATTGTTGCAAAAAATGAAATTTAAGTCATCATTAGAAAGCGGCCAGCATCATCATGACAACCGAAGCATTGTGAACAATGCCAACAATAGCAACAATTTCGATGAATCGAGATCCAATTGGATGATGTTATCAGACTCGGAGAGGCCTCTTGCTGAGGGGTCCAGTCTGGCGTCTTCGGGCGAAATCGAAGAACTTTTGAGACTGCTGGAAGTGCGATATGAAACTGCCGATTTGTCCTATCGCACAACAGCCGCCGCCTGCAAATACGGACCAGAATCCCGGTGATTATTGATTATTAATCGATTTTTTTATTTCTTAAAATTTTATTTAAATGTAAAAATTAATCATCATTATTTAAATTTATAATTTTCCACTAGATAAAAAATCTTCAAGATTGATTTCTTTAGATTTTATTAGTATTATTATTATTTTAATATTTATGAAAATCTAAAAATGATTCATATTATAATTGATTTATTATTATTTTTTTAAATTGTAAAATTAAATATAAAAAATAGCTGATTTAATTTTAATTTAAATAAGATTTTTAAAATTTAATTGGTTTGAATTTTTCAAAAATATTATCAAATTTTTATTAATAATTTATGATCGATCTTTTGATATTGTAATTAGTGAAGTGAATGTTACATCAGTGGTGATGATAATTATCTATAGATAATTTGAAGGATGTCAGAAAATCAATATTAATAATAAATTTTAATAATTGATAATTTCTATTAACTTTTCTTTTCTTTTCATTTTTAAATAATTTGAATATTTGACACCAATCAGTGACATTTTCTCTTACATTTTTCTATTTTTTCTTTTAATATAAATTTTGGTTGATTTTACGTTGGCTGGAAATTTTTGAGATTGTATGTCCTATTGATTTTGCTTGCAGTGAACACTATACAAAAATAAAATTTTGAATCTATCAAATTTGAATGTATGAAAAATATATATATCAATAATAAAATATATTAATATAACAAAAGAAATTCATCTCCATTCATTTGTTACAACGACAGTGTGACAATCAACTAATTGTGGTCGGCGGCATGAGCGGGTTTGTCTTTCGGAAACCGCATTTCCATCAGTAGAATCAAAAACGTTTTATTATTATTATTATTATTATTATTATTATTATTATTTTATATTATTATTAATATTTAGTAGACGAATGAAAATGTCTCAATTAATATTGATTAAATTTATAAATGATTTAAGTTACCAAGATTTTAAAAAATTATTTTACACGAGTAAGAAATTATTAAAATTATATTCTTTGTATTTTTCAGCTCTAAATAATTTTTCAATGTATTTTTTATATAAATTGTAATTAAACAATGAAAATTAAATAGAAAACAGAAATAAATGATTTTAAATAATTAATAATAATAATAAAATATTTGTATCTAAAATTCAATACTAAAGTTTGAATGAATTTTATTAATTCAATTAATAATTCAATAATGTTTCTCGAAATATATTTTGCAGGAATGCTTGCCAATGTGGTCACCGTCTTTTTGTTTAATTAATTATCGATTTCTCTTTGAAAATCTCAAAAGGAAATATCTCGTTGCTTTCAAATCTCGAAAATATAATGTGCTTTTTGAGAATAGAAGACAAAAGATAATAAAAGTCTCAGTAATGAGCGGATGAAATGTGTAAATTAATCCAGCTGATATTGAATAAAAAACAAATCACTTTTGAAGGAAATGTGCTTAATCGTTTTCATTGTGAGTTGCAATGACTGATTTATTGATTGTCTGTTGGTCCTACTGCCACCTGTTTCTTCAAGTCAATTTTATTTATTATTTTTATTATTATTTCTCTAATATTAATAATTTTAAGCTAAAATTTTCTGCTGAGACTCGGGTTTTATTTGTATCATTTATATTAAACTGTTTGTAAACAATTTGTTTTATTCCAATAAAAACGTCTAAAATATATCTTAAATCGAGTAAAAGATAATTAAAATATTATTGATTTCATGTAAATGAATTAATTTTTTTGATAATTTATTTTTTGCTTTGCTCCAATTATTGTGTATTATTTGATTTTATTATTTTTTCCGTTGAATTAAATTATAAATGATATATTATTACAGTTTGTTTAAATTACATAATTTTGATGTATAATATAAATTTTAGGCTGAAAAATTGCTTCAATTTATGCATTAAATGCATTGAGTTTTTATTTGAAAAAGAAATTTGTCAAATTTAGAGACTATGTCCCAATGCTATGGAATCATGCATCTACAACAAAACAATACAAAATTTAGGTACGGTGAAAGAAATTTCCGTAAATCAATATAAGTAAGAAAGAATTCAATTTTTAGGAACTCAAAAATTTTTATATGAATTTTTATGGATGACTAAGACTCTGGTCACGACTGCAATCAATCAAATAAGACATAGTGAACACAGTATTTGCAAGAACTTTAAACTTTTACGGAAAATATCTGGTATGTCCATCAATCCAATTGAAGAGAATATTGGTGGACAAGATCTAATCTTGGAAGTGTATTAGATGAAACTTAGGAAACAAAAATACAATTGGGGACATAATGTTAATGGAATTTTAGTGATTGTGGCGTTGAAAGAGAACTACCACCAAAAAGATAATCGCCATTACCATCGAAAACCGATCTTGTGATACATTATTAAATGTTATCAGAAAATATGTACACTCAGGATCTATTATATATACAGGCAAATGGAAAGATTCTGCTAGATTATCAGAAGATGTTACGGTAAACTATTCTAAATATTATAAAGATCGAATTAGGGGTACACATACGAACACAGTCTAAGGAACTTGATTTGCTTATACACTGAAACCACGTTAATTCGAAAACAATTTAAGTCCCAACCGAAATCATATTAATTTATTATTTGTCGTTAATTTATAACTCGGAAAATTCATTTCATACTTTTGTGTCCCGCGCGTTTCGAATTAACGAAGTCTGGATTAAAACATTTAATCAAACCAAGAAACAGAAATAATGATCATATTTTAGAATTTTTTTGGAGAAGATTAAATTCCAATAAGATTTGGACTGCATTTATCAATGTAATAAAATATTTTCAATAAATCCATTAATTGCGTATATCAGGATCTAAAAGATATAATTATACATTTTAAATAGAAGCAAATAAATGTTTTTCATTACGTACTTAATAAAAATCTGGTGCGTAACAATATTACCATTTCATTTATAAGGTATATTTTAAATACTACCCAAGTTACAGACAGTAATAATATGTTATTTATAATGCAATTCATTAATTTGTCATTATTTATTATTAATAATATCATTTTTTATTCATTTTATTTTATTTTCATATATAATTTTTTCACATAAGTATATATTTATATATATTGGGACACGGAGCCAATTATTATATTACCAAAAATTGAATCAGGAAATCCAGTGAACTTGCCACTACTGCCAGCAATCACGCACCATTTATGGAGTTGGGTAGGCGAATTCAATCGATTTCCAACGATCAGTCGACGAGGTCTGGTCCACCGAAGAACTATTCGACAAGTCGCATCGTGAAGCACCACGAAGAAAACGATATCGACGATGAAACGATGAGTGTCGACTTCGATGTAATGGAAACGGTGATTGACCCAATCAACATTTCCGGCTCTTCCACAAGTATCTTCAATCAGATTTCCAAACCACATATCGACAAAGCCAACTGGTGGCCAACTTCTCGATGGCGTTTACCTTACCTGACCAACAGTTCTCCAAATAAGTGTTCGGCATTGAAAAGGTAGTGATTGTTGATTTTCTCAACTTTACATTTATTTATT
>JBBMKC010057893.1:0-17634 GCA_037834085.1 Bipalium vagum | reverse complement strand
ATAGTTTCTTTTATTTGTAATTTATTAATAAACTTTGTTTTTCATTTTACAAATTTCATACTACACAACCTGATATTAGAGTTGTGCATAAGTTTCCATCGCTTTATGACAAAGAATTGTTATTAATATATAACAAATCCATGTAACATGGTACATTTAATCAAAATGTTTTCTATCATTATTAAATACTTTTTCCCATCTTTCAGGAAAAGGTTGAATACCCGGATGAAAAAGTATTTGGGCCTGGGTTGAAAAAAATTGTCAATGAATTTCTGTATCTCTTCAACATTTCTAAATTGTATATCGAAGAAACTATGTTGCATGGAAAGGAAAATAAGTTAAAATTCGTTGAGACAATATCTGGGGAATGGCAGGTGTGGTAGAACTTCCCATATAAAGTCTATCAAATTTTCCTTCGTTATTAATGTAATGTCATTTTCATGCAGAATTTCATTTCATTTTGTTTTATTGCAAAATATTTAATGGCTTGTTCAACTGTCTCAATTGACGACCGATAATTCCTCAGTAACAGTCTCAGATGGTAATAATAGTTCATAATAAAACACTCCCTGCATGTCCCACTAGACAGCGATGGGGACCTTGTGACCATGAATATTTCTTTTTGGAATTGGAGATCCCAGAAACCATGTTACCCGAATAATCTTGTTCAGACAACTGATTATTAAGCCTCAGCTGGCTCGGACAATATCCTCTGATATATTCAATCATCCAATATAAATGACTATAACTAAGTCATCCTTATTATGGCTCTGGCGGGCATTATTGTTTTTCTCAGCAATTCTGATATTACAAAATCCAGAGGATTGATATCTGTTGATGACGGAGGCCACATCTCTTTGTTCTAGAAATGATCATTTTCTTTGCATCACTATAGCATATGTTTTGCTCCATTCTGTGTGAAGCAGACTTCCACTTGTGGAAACTGAGATTGGATCCAAGATAACACTTTTTCTTGTAAAATATTCAGATAAGTTGATTGATTAATCTTTACCCCATCAAGAATACAAAAACTTGATATTTTTTCCATTTGATGCCAACTCTGCATAAACTATGATTGAAGATGGTTTTTGTGTTTTATATACAATACTCATTGATGAGTCGATCAGAGAATTGTGCTTGTTCAATATTCTATTCTTTTGATGATTGTATTATCGACTCACATCGAAGATTTTTTCCTTCCTTACAATGTCACTTTGTAATGATACTCATTTATTAAGTCTTTGATTTCGTCATCATTAACATCTAGTGAACAATCAGATCGTCGCTTAACTTTTAGTGAAAAGTCACTCCCTTCAGCATTTCTGAGAACAATCCAGAGATTGGCGTTCTATTAATGCATTCTCGTCATACACTAAAAATATATTTTGAAAGCGTATTTTTTCCTTTACGATAATAGAAAAGTAAATTATGTTTCAATGAGTGTTTAGGTCATCTATACTATAAAAAATATTTTGTAAAAAACTATTTATCTCAGTCAATCGATTCATTAAAAGTTTATTCAATTTATATAGATTCAGTGTTTCATTTATGTAATGATTGATCATTTATTGATTCTGCGTTTTTATATTCGATTCTTTGATTTACTTTAAATATTTATTTTTAATATTTTAAAGCTTAACTTGCTCTAATGTTACGAGCAAATAATTCCTATCTAAGATCAAGTTCTTTTGTAAGTTCCGTTGCTATCTAACTCAAATTCTAATCCTCACATTTAGAAGTCAAACACCAATAAATGAGACAAATTAGCATTTTTCTAAAAACTTTTTCAAAAAATAATAAATAACTTGTTTTTTTAAAAACTCTTTCTTCTTTAAATTTTCTCTTTCGTAAAGATCAGTGACTTGATTTCATAAATTTCACGTTGCCATTATTTTGTTTGAATAAGACAGTTTGACAGTATTCAACGCACCTTATATTTAATTATCTACTTTTATCTTAAAATTATAATTAATAATTGATTAAGAGCTGCAACAAAGTGTATTCCGCATTTTATTTTTATTCCCATTCATTTCTTATAAGTCAAATTTTTTTTTGTCTGGAATGAAGCTTTTAAAAATAATATTCGTCAATATAAATTATTTCTTTTCCATTATTTTAGAATTTTTCTTCATTTTAATATTTTTGATATTTATTATTATGCTACATTATTCATTTTTAATATATAAATCTTTTCTTAAAATTTTTTTATAATTTAAATTCATAAAGATATATAAAATATATTTTTGGTATTAAATTAATTAATTACATGATGAAAAATGTAACCTATTATGAAAAGTTAGTTTTATGTGGCAATAGGCAAAGATTAACACAATGGCTGGATGTGGATGAAAAATTGAAACATGTACCAAGTCAAAGCATTTGCCAAAGAAAACTATGATTGCCTGATGAATCTATCACAGCATAGTCATCAGCCAGCACTTGTTAATAGAATGGAGATTATTTTATTCCACTATAGAAGCAAGACCACATATTTCCAGATTAACAGCACACAGGTTACATGACTTAATTAATAAAGTAATTAATAAAATAAATAAAGGTAAAGAAACACTGGAAAAAGAAAAAAGTTGATTATTTGTTTTGAAGATTTTTATTTTTTGTTAAGTTATTTATTATTTTATTTCTATTTATTTATTTTATTTCTATTATTTATTAATTTAAACAAAATGTGGAGCTATAAGATAAACAGAACCGTTATTATAATAATATATATAATATATATTATATAATAAAATTCTCAATGTTATTTTTTGACTATTTTTAGAAATCATCGTATAATTAATGTGTTATTAAAATTTATATAAATAAATATTTTAATTCTAATATTATTTCTTTGTGTCCATAATTTAAATGCATCTTTATATTGCCATTTTCAAACAATTTTAAGTTCTTAACGTTTATTTCACCAAAGTAATTACGAAATCCGATACTAATATATTTTGAGTAGAGTTTATCAAAAGCTGTCTTCTATTTTAATATTTAGATCATTAGTGTCACCCATTATTCGCTTTGTTTATATTTCTCAACAAATGTGAAATTATTAATAAATATTTATTCTTAAATAATCAAATATTTAATTCAATTTTTAAGAGAAAAATTTTATGACTGTTTCAGCACATATAAGATTAATAATAATAATAATATATTTTTATTAAAATTTACAAATTGATCATGTAGAAAAGAATTATTCACAAAATAATATTATTCAAATTAATTATAAAAATGCATTTAATTGTTTAACTAAAATGATTTTCAATAATCATTTGTTTTACTGGCCTTCAAGTCGAAAGGTGTGCCTTATCAACGTTTAAATTTTAAATATAGTCTTAACATTTTACTTTATGATACATTGGTATACTTCGAATTGAAAAATCACTAAATATGGGCTTATTCTTTTCAATAACTTATAGTAACGGTAATATTTTAAATTATTATTGTTATTAATTTTCCCTCATTACTTGAGAAAAAAATTTTAAATGTCATTAAAATTATATAATTTTTGCATTTGCCTTGATCAACTTTTTTAAGAATAAAAATTAATAATATTTTTCAAAATTATATCCATGTTATAATTAAAAAATATATTAATAGACTAGTAGTAGGGGTTTTGACTTTTGAATCGTTATCTCTCCGCACACTTATGGTTGGTGTTAATGATGAAAGGAAAATAATTAGTTCAACAATAACATTTTATTAACAACAAAAAAAATTAAATTAAAATTAATAATATATAATATATTAATTAATTATATATATACATATACCAAAAACGAATATGGATCAATAACAATAAGAATGGATCGATAGTTCACTAAGTTAAATCAAATAATGAAATTAGTATCAATAATTAAAATGTGAAGAAATGATAAATAATATACAATGAAATGAATGAATAAAATACCAATTAACTCTTTTCCTAACAAAAGAATTCAACCAACCTTTGGATTGTCAATTAGCATCAAAAGACAACCGAACTCCACATGGTTGTCTGAATTTGCTTTAAAAGCATGTAGAACAAAGATACTTTCGGAATAATATCAGTAATATCTTCGTCTACTCTTCTAATGCGAAAATTTACTTAAAATGCAGAAAATTTCTAATTCAAATTGTCTTCTTGAACGTAAAAACTCTTCTTCTAATCGTTAAAAAAATAATAATTGTTTGAATTTCTGAGTAAATTTTTCTGATTTGCCACTCTTTATTTACAAGATTTTCAAGTATCCGTTATCCAAGCAATGACATCTTGAACTGGAAAACTTTACCAAAAAAGACCCCTGAATTTTCCTTATCAAAAATGAAGGCTGAGTTTGTCACTCTACCCCCATGTAGGCAAAAAATAAATAAAATATTGTAAAAGCTTAAGGTTACTGACAAAGTAACTAATATTCTAATATTCTAAGTTCAAGAAACAGTTACAAGAAAAGAAGCAGTTAAAGAAGCAAGCTTCCAGTCATTTAAGCCATCTACATTAAATAAGCTCACCAAAGAAGAGTTTTGTGACAAATGTTGCAATTCGAAAAGGATTCCTACTTGGTTAATAAGATTATATGGTCAGAAAAAAATAATAGGATATTAAGTGGAGTTCTTAATCACCGTAATTGCTTATGTTTGGCTCATTCAAACCCTAAAAAAGAATTCCTCTTCATAATTCGAAGCTTGAAAATATTAAATGCTGTGTGGTTCAACTGCAGAGAGTATCATTGGACCATACTTTGTTGAAGATATGGTCATTGGTGAACCACACCTTGAAATGAATAACTTTTCAGAGCCTAAAGAACCCATCGTAAATACTTACAAAAAGACAGGACACAGATAAGCTATTAGTATATGATAAGAAACTTGGTAGATCGAAATCTCCTTAATCGTTGGATTGGAAGATGAGATTCAAGTGAGCAATTCACCTGGCTTCTTTTTAAAACCAATTGTGTGCAGAATTTTTTATTTTTGAAGTTTCAATCTTCACATTATTAAGTAGCAGTTGTGGAGTGAGCACTCCAAATTACAAACCTGCTCTATGTTAACAGTCATGATTATAAAAACATTTTGCACGACAAGATACATTATTTTCCCAGTATTTAACAAAAGGCCAATTTCACTTTACTAATCATCTAATGTCGTGTAATTGATTTCTCGTTCACTTGCTTCAGATATTTCATTTAGTTTTAGTTTTCTTCTTGATAATGAGTTGGTTATCTGCCTAATTTAGACATATTTTCAATTTCTAGTGAGATAATCAGGATGCGCACTGCTCCTTCCTAACAATCATCATGTTAAAATAAAAAATTTTATATCTTGCTGATACAGTTAAACCTCTTTATAACGACACTTCTCGGGAACGACCAAACTATCGTTAAATAGAGGTTTACCAATGTTAATTACGTAATCATCCAGCAGATAAAAATTAAACATTACATTTAAACCTCTGGTTCCACTTTATATAAATATATACAGTCCCGCTAATGTGGAATTGAGTTTTTTAATTTATTCTATTTACTTTTATGAGCTTTCGAGTTTATGAGTCCAATAAAAATATCATTTATATAAACGCAAAATATGCCTGATTTAAAGGAGAGTTGATTGAAATAATAATAAATTATTTGAAAGCGGTTATAATAAATACAAGTGAGATTCATTGAAGATATGGGGGAATAAATTATGGACTTAAATGAGAATCTCTCGACTTCCTGTTTATAAATAATTAATGAAATGATTTATTTATTTTCGAAGCGCCAACTCCATAAAGTGGGCTGAAGAAAAGAGAGACTTTTCTCAAAACTGAGCAGAAATACTTAATCATGTCATGCAAAGATTAAGAATGAAAAGTAAAAATTAAAATTGGAAAGAGTATGAAAAGCAATTTGTTTATCAAATTATTTATTATTTCACGCACCAATAGAAAAATTATAATTTAAAATGATTTATCATTATTTTATAACTATAAAAATTTTTAAGTTATTTTTTAAACATTAATAAATAATTTTATAATTTAATACATAATTAATATAAATTTTATTCTTGGAATAAATAATCTTTATATAGAGAGTAGTCATTTTTATCTGTTTACATTCAGTTACTGATACATTTATTGACTTAAAGAAAATTTAGATAAATATTTATTCATTTGACGAAATAACGTTAAAATAATTTCCTGGAAATAGAAAATAGTTTGATACATTCTATTTAAGCATTTCCTTTCTATATTTATCGTTTGAGTTTCGTTTAGTTTTGTTTTAAATGATACTTTTTATAATTATAAAATATTTTTATTATTTATTGTAATGATAGCCAATCGGGATGAAATAAAAAATTCGTTAATAATTTAAAATTTTTATTATTTTTTTTGTGATAATTTTAGATGCTTTTTTAAATAACGCCAATCTTATTAATATATTATTAATATATATTGATTTATTAATATCAACTTTTATTTTTTGTAAATAATTTTAAAAGATGAAAATATTCAGAGAAATTCAAAAAAAGTAAACTTTAACAACACTTCAGACTTTAAGTCATCGTTGAAATTTTAAATAAACTTAGTAAAATTGATATTCATTTTGTTTGGTTACAGTAAAATAATGATAATAACATAAATCATAATATTGATAATAAAATATTTATTAGTATCTATAATAATAATTTTATCAATAATGAAAGGGAGGAATATTCTTCCCTAATGAGTTTTTCAATGTCATACCCTGGAGGATTTTTAATTTGTTTTCGCCATGAAAATGCTTAGTTGATCAGACCCGATTTCTTTTAGGCAACTAATACAATCTGCTAACACGTGGTTTCTGCAAGTTCTAATAGAAACCTTGAGGATTGAAGATGACATAATAGGACGGGATATCACAGACGAAAGTACAATACAAAGAAAATGCAATTGTGGAAATCTTGTTAATGGTGCATGGATAGTGGGTGACGTTGGACGGATTGAAGAACGAAAGGTTTTTTTAACAGAAGTTCAAGATCATAACCCAAATTCCTTAAGAAATGTAATTAAGCTTTTTCAAACATAGTTCTACTATTAATAACACATCCGGAGAGATTATGCCAATCTATTTGAAAAAGGATATCAATATTTTACTCAACAAAATTCAAAGATCTCATAACGCAGATGTAAATAATATTTATCAATAATTAATTAATAAGATAATTCTGGTACATACAAATCAATTTTGGGGTACTTGGAGTGCTCTTAAATTAAAAATCAAACCAAGAAATGGAACAAAAGTTAAAATTGGAGATCACTTTTATTCATCTGGAGAAATATTCATCATCATAAGTTATTGGAAGCTTTTTAGTGGCCATATCATTAAAAACTGTTAATAATTATATTTTTCAAAGGACATAAAGATTGTAAAAATCATGACATGGAATACAGTATTTTTATCCTAATAGTTTACTATTCTAACTAATTATTGCTCTATTTTTATCTTTAATAGAACTTATTGTTATCTTTGGTTTTTTATTGATTACTATTATTTCATTAAATTCATTTGTGTCTTATTAATTGGTTAATATTATCACCGTTGTGTTATTATTTTATTAGTCTTCGATCAGTAGCCTATGTTTGAGAATTAAATGAATGTTCTGTAAGAAGAGCGTGCGATATATCAGCGGAGCATGAAAATTGTTGACTAACTTGAATCCGATTGTAGAGTATTTGGGAAATTTTTTTATTCTTGTAATTGTCGGGAAATAATAAAAACGACTGCTGTTAGATATTATTTGATTTCCCATTGAATTATTGTAGAACATAACCAAAATAAAAGATTTTTGTTTCAGATTAAGTCTTGTTGGTTAACATTAAAAAATTAAACAAATATTTTAATTGAAGTATATTACTGAAAAAAAAAGTTATAAAAAAGATTCTAAAGCTATTAGACGAACGGAATGAAAGGCAACCCTGGAATAAATTGAAACATAATTAGATAAAATTGCATTTTTAAATTATCAAATTGTTAAATATTGGAAAAGGGCTTTAATCTTCTTATTTTTGTTTTTCGTTAGATTAACTTTTATTCTTAAATATTACTTAATTAAATATTTTAATTAGACAAACTTTTTTTAAAAATCTAAGACTTCAGTAAGCTTATATGATCTTGTTTGATTTTTCACAGAAATTTAATTAATTAAAATCACAATGAGAATTTTGTAGAGAAATGTTAATGAAAAATTTGAAGAAAAATTGTTAGAACTAATTTTTTAATAATATAAATATTCGTTTGTAAAATATTTAATTTATTTTTAATATTAAAAAAAATAGATTAAATTAAAATTTTAAGACCTGATATGTGATCTAGGCTTCTTTTATGAAAAATAATAACTAAAGTGAAATTATTAAATAAATAAAACTTGTTAATAAATAGAAAATTATAGAAATACAAAGCAAATTAGGTTATTACAGCAGAGATTACATTCAACCAATCAAATACACGTAACAATGTTTTATAAATTAAATAATAATTATTTTAATGAGAATAAAATTCTCTAGTGTGCTTAGTTCTCACGATCCCTACATCGTCAATGTTATTCTTTTTCTTGTAAATTTGGCTTTTAGAAAAGCTTCGTCATGATTTAATCACAAACCAAATTATTTCCTGTTTTATATTATGTAACGAATGTGCAGTTCCTTGTCAATTTCACACATGATTATCAGTTTAGATTGGTCGTTGTTGATTAACTGTCGCGCTTCTCAACCTCCGCGCTCGAGTTCATTAGTAGTATTCTCACTTAATACACCATTCATTTTGGACATTGTTTCAGTTGGGTTTGTAACAAATTTAGTTGTTTCTACTTTTCAAATCTTATTTGTATTTATAATTATGTGGTTTATTAACATTAGAACTTTTAAATAACTGTTTAAACGTTTAGTAGAAAATAATTTATTTTCAATATTCACCAGTACTAAGTATTACAAATTTGAATTTAATGTATCATAAAATTTAACTTAAAAAGTAAATTAATAATGCTGAAATTCAAGGGTTAATTTAATAAAAAATATAAGGTAAACGAGGACATTTTTATTTCTAATTTATATAATATTCAATATTTATCAATTAATGTATTTAAACAATAATACTAAACCGATATAAAACCGCAATTTCTTCTAACCTATTTTAAAAACAGCAAAAATATAAAGCTTTTTAAGGTGTGAAAAGGTTAAATTAAGAATATTTTTTGAAACTTCGTTTAAGACTCGAAGTGATTCTAACATGATTTCGTTGAATTTTTAAATTATAAAAAATATTGTTTACATTTTAATTAGTTCATTTAGAACATTGCTAAAAAAATTATCTTCATACACAACTAAAGATAGATTCTTCCATGAAATTCTTTGAGTAAATAAAAATTGATTAACTCAAAAACAAAGAGAAAAAAGAAAATCTGTTAGACATTATTTTCATCATATAATGAGTATGTCTTTCAATTTATCAATGAGTTTATTTTTATATTTTACCTAATCAGTAAAAAATATATATAAAAAATGAGAATTAATATTTCCTTCAATTATTCTTGTTTATTGAGGAAATGCTCAATAGAAAGTTTCAACTCTAAGCTAAAAATGGAATTTGTCCGCTTCGGTGAGCCGTAAATGAACTGTGAATTTAATAGAAAGAATCTAGTAGCGATGATAAGACTTTATTAAATTAAACAAATAAATTGAAAAATTATAATTAGTTGTTTTCTTCGAAAATATATTTTCGTATGAATAAAACCTTTACAGTTATCATATTTATAAAAATAAATCGGAAGAACATGTTAAACATTAGAACAAGTGAAACAGTCAGAATTATGGAATTCATATTAGACTTTCTTGAGAAAGTCCTCTAATGATAATGATAATTATTTTTTGATTTTCGCAACTCAATCTGTATCAATATCAAGATATAAGAAACCCATGATTTTATTTATTAAACAGCAAAAAGAAATGCTTTAAACAAATTAAATTATTACCCCCATACGATTATCAATTCTCTTTTACCTTCTCCCAATTATTTTTTATTTTCTCAACATTTCTTTTAATCTTCTTCTCAATGTTCGTTTATATACGCATATTTACTTATGCCTTTTCTGAGCAAATTCGTACTGTAAGTCATATCTCTTACTTTTCTGTCTTACATTTCGTATTTTAGTAACTTTTTACCCGATTTTTAAGTTTGTGTTGTATCTTGCTTTCCTTTTGTATAGGACTTTGTTCCTGATCCATTTAATAAAGCCCTTTGTTTAAGGTTATGTTCATCAAATTGTACATCCATACGCATTATGATACTATGCACTATAAAATGAATACTGACATTCAGTTTCCTTGCAATTCCTTCATAGCTCTTTGATCAAATTCTAACCTATGTATCTTGAAACAGATTTTCATATTTAGGAACTTAAGTTTGTTTTCAAGATTTTTGATCGCCTCTTTAATTTTTTCTTTTATTCTTATATTGGCCAATGTTGACTTATATATGTATATTGTTTTGTCTATAAAATCATGCACTTTAACGCTCTTATATTTTATCATACAAAATAAAAAACTGTCAATTCTTGTAATCAAAATTACCAGATCATAATATTCTTCCTGAAACTTGTTAGTTTTCTAGCCGTCTTTCTTCTTTTTCTTAATTCTTTCATGATTATGTTTCTCAATTTCTCATGCAAACATTACTTCCTCTTGATTTTTTCTTGGTCTGAGTTTTCCTTATTTAAATGTGAAGATTGATGACCACGTCTTTAAAGATTCTACCTCTACTTTCAAACTTGAAAGTTTTGATTTTGATACCATAAGATATAGGTTTATAGATATATTTATCAAGTTAATTTCATATTTTAATTATATTTTTAGAAACTCTTAACAATTTCTGTTTGAATTTTGTTCTCTAATACACATTGATTCGAGTTGAAAAAAGTAAATTGAACAACAGAAAATTATTAGGAAATTACGGTTTTATAGATTGATTAATTTGCATCAAACCTTTTCACATAGACTATACATTATTCTGTATAATTTACAGTATCTTATCTTTCATGCTTAATTGATCACCTTTCTTAGTACATCTGTGATATAATTATGTCTTGAGTTTGTAGATGAAAAAAGCTTAGAACTCAATGAGAATGTATTCAGAAATGCCATACAATCATGATATGATTCTTAATCATTAACACCAAGGAAAAATTGGTTACATTAAATAGCTTGCTTAAGATGAATATAAAATCCGATGCCAAGCAATCCTATATGGGAAAATTCGACTATATATATATAAATCACAAGACCCATTCATCACTTTATAATTCATAATCAAATAACTTGTAACTTGGTTTTGGCAGTTCATTTATATTTCGATGACTCTTGACATGATATTTTTTAACTTTATTGTGATTTTTTTGTCAAATGTAACAATTGTTGCATTGGTTTTCCTGATGAATTGCAATTAGGTTCTTAATTTTCACTGACCTAAGATTGAAATTTGACTAAACAATGTGACATTAGCTTATACACCAACCATCGCCAAAATTTAACATTTTCCATTATTTAATTAGTTTTTAAAACTATCGTGCTTTTTTATCACTTCCATTATTATTTTCTTCAAATAATTCTAAAATTATTATTAATTACATTTATTTCTATTTTATTTTAAAAATGTCATTTTAATTAAATCTTTCTGCTAAAATGACCTTCTCTCCTCCAATTAATAAATATTACTTCTAATAAGTCTGAAAACCTTAAAAATGTGCTATTAGTTTAGAAATTGAAAATTTAGATATTAAATACAGAATATTATTTCGTATTAATACTCACATTTTTAAAATGATTACAAAATTCTTTGAAAATTTTCTGCTAATAAATATTTAAAACGTAAACTTAAATGTATTAATTTCTCTTGAACTAAATACATGTACTAAATCCTCCCTTTTTGAAGTAAGAAAACATCTTTGAGATAATAAAATTGTTCCAAGTCACTTTGATTTTTAAATATTATTATTAGAAATGATTTTATAACATCCCAACTTTATTAAAAATGAGTCTCTAAGCCCACACAAAAAACGTAATTGATAATAAAAAAATTTTATTTGATGATCTCTTTTAAAAAAATTTCATTCAAACTTACCAAGATCGAAAAGTCCTTCAATTTCGAACTGGACAATTTAAAAAAAGCGTGTGAAGAAAATCAATAATTTATAGTGAAATATTATTGAAATAAGCATGTCAAAAAATGTGCTTCCATTTAAAACTGTGTTACACAAAGGAGCCAAGATCTGTTCAAACCATCAATCAAAAGCAACGTATATGTCCTTTGACATCTTATTATTGTTTATTATTATTATTATTGTTTATTATTATTATTATTATTATTATTATTATTATTATTATTATTATTATTATTATTATTATTTATTATCGACAAGAAAAAAATGATGCAGCGTGGTCGGTCACAAACGCGAAAAAGGAAAACGACAAAATCAATATCAAGCGGATGTGGAATCACAATTGTTGTATGTCGAGATCAATTCGTCACATATTTTTGTCAATTCGTGATTTTCCTCAATCTGCAAAAAAATCGATATTAATTCAATAAAAAACGTAATGTAATTATTTTTTGTTGGAAAGTTTTGATTTTTTTCTAAACTGGTTCAGACAGATTAGAAAGATTAAAAAAATTTTCTAAATACCAAAAACGAAACAAAATCAGAGATCAAAAATCACTTTTTGGTTAAGCTGCTTTTCAAGACTGCTAATTCTCAGCTCGGACTTTTTAGCGAAAGCCTGTAGTCGGGCGATCTCCGATTCATTAGATCGCTTGATGGCTTCGACCTCGTCGTTGGCCCTGAATGAGGACGAAAAAAAATAAAAAAGCAATAGAAAGAAATTCTTTTAAATGACTCCAACAATCACAATTATGTCGAAAATAATAAATAAATATTATTGATCTGCAGTGCACAATCCAGAGAAAGATTAAAACAACTAATCAACAAAGCTGATTAGTTTCGGACAATTTCATTTTACGATCACAACTTCACGTGAATTATTTTCTGATTTCATCCGAAATAATTTATTCATTAATTTCTTTTTATTTTATCTCCTTTTTACTTTTTTAAAATTATTTTTATTTAAATTTATTAATTTTTTTTAATTATTATTATTTATTATTATATTATATTAATTTATTATTAATTTATTAATATTTTTCTTTTCTTTTCACTATTATTTTTTTTCATAGATATTTTCTTTATATATTTTTTAATATTTTTGTTATTATTTTTATTTATTTTTTTAATTCTTAATTTATTGTTTCCTTTTATATTTTAATTGTTATCAATTTTTTTATTATTATTTTTATTATTTTCATTAAAATTTTATTTTTCATTTTTTAATTTTTCTGTTTATTATCTTCATCATTATGTTTTTAATTTTTATTTTTGTATATCATTCTCATCGTTATTTTTTTATTTCTTTAATTATTACTTTTACTTCTTTTATAATTTTCTTTGAATTTAATTGTTTTTATTATTATCAATATTATTCAAATTATTATTTAATTAAAATTATAAAATTGTAGAAAAATCTAACTTTTTTATACGGCGTTCCGTCAGAATTTTCAAATTGTTGTATTTGGTCTCAGATTTCTGAAGCTCTTCTTTCAAATCTTCAGCGTGTTTTTTAAGAACATCTTCATTCTATGTATAACAAAAAGACAATTATCATCATACACGATTCTCATTTAATTTTAATATAAACCTTGTATAAGCTCTCGACGACTTCTTTTGATTTTTCAAATCTTCGTTGCAGATCACCAAATGCCTTTTCAATGGTACTGAGATCCTGAATCGCTTGATCTCGTTCACAGATTAAATTGTTTATGGTTTGATTTTTTTCTAAACATTTATTGTCTTGAACTTCTTTCAATTCTTGAATCGTTTTTTCATACTCAACCACACATTTTCTGAAAAGAAAAAAATCGAATAAACAAGCTGAAATATCTTAATAAAAAATTGCAACAAAAAAATCAATAATAGCTGGCTCAGATTCATAAATATTTTTAAAATTGAAAAAAAAATGAATTTCCGGTGAAATTTCAGACACAGAAATTCGAAAGAGAATTTAGTAGTTCAATTAATTCCAAAATAATAAAATACACAGATTTAAAGTACATACTGATTATTTTTATTATTATTATTGTTATTATTATTATTATAAAGATTGCCTCGTAAATTTAATACCAAAGCTGATAAAGCTCTTAAATTATTTTGAAAAAATAATTGAAGTGTAATTTAAATATTTTTGGGGTTTGTAATTTTTCGAAAAAATTTTATTTTAACCTCTATAAATAATATCCTCTTAAAAACAATAAAAATAATGTCAAGAAAATAAAATAATCAATGATTTAAGTGATTTTTGATAAAATCTATTTAAATGTGACGTTAGTTTTTGCTTAGTCAATTAGAACAATAAAATCAACAATTATCTTTATTCAATTAATAAAAGTATAATTATTCATCAATTATTAAATTCAACTGTAATAAAATCTTAGAATAATCAATATATAAAAGTTAAGAAAATTATTTTTGTCGCAAAAAATCTTTACAAAATTATCCTAATATCAATTGATTTTGATTGCTAAAAATATTAGCTTGATTCTAAATAAAAAGAATCAATACAGTATAATGAATAATTAATTACAAAATAATGAGTTAAAAAATTTCAAAATGCAGACATTTAAAAAAGTATCTTTGTCTTCCTTATTTGTGGATACTTTAAGAAAAAGAAATTAAACATATCACAGAAAATCGATAAAAAATGATCAAATAATCTTTATGATGAACATATTGGACTTGGTCAATCAAAACAATAAAATAATGAATCAACCCTTCATTTGATAAAATCATTAATAATAATCATTGATAAGACTATCATAAAATTATCAATTATTTATCAATTAAGAAAAACTTATAATAATTCAGTGAGTCATAAGAACTAGATTGATCAGACAAAAATTATAGAATAACCAAGCCAAAAACAAATCCGTTTATGTTTCTCTGATTCGATGTTAAGGTTATAGTACCTTTGAAAATGTCCTTTGAAACAATGATCACGATGGTGATGGTCACAGAGATAACATAAATATTAATTAGAACTATGTGGTCCATATATAATGTAAAATTTGTATTTCACTTATCGATTAATATTTTTATTCGATAATTAAGAAAAAATATTGATTTGTTGATATGTTGAATAAGAGTTCAATTTTTATCAGAAATCTAAATTTTAAAAACCAACTTCATTTCTTCGACCATTTTATTACTGTTCTCCAATTGTTTGCATAAGTTCACATTTTCAGATCGAAGTAAGCTTTCCAACTCCTTTTCGGCCTCCAAAGAACAGCTGGAAGCAAGTGGCTGGCTGGGTTTAGAAGCTAGACTATCATTGCTGGTCGATACAGAGGTTGGGATACTGGTCGATTTTTGTGACAATACCGGCTGAAGTAATTTTATGGCAAATCAATAAAATCAGCAGAAAGGAGAAAAACATTTAAAAATTAAAGATAATATATAAAATATAATATAAAAATAATATAAATATAAATAAATAATTGAATTTATTAATTAAATTGAAGAGAAAAAAATGATTGATGATGAAAGTTAAGGGACAATCAATTATAAAGGAAATAATTGTCATTAATGATTAATTTGATAATGAAAATGGAAAGAAAAGTAAATGAATTTCACCAGTCGCCCCAATGAATTTTATGGTTTCGTTATGAAATTCTTCTGGTATAAAGGAAAACTGTATGAAAACGACAACCGGAAAACTAATGCAACTACCTGCAAAAATGTATGACATTGGGTAATGATTGCTATCGTGGTGATAAAGAAAGGTGGTGGAGATTGTGGTCAGTCATTCTGAAAATTAACTGCCCTCACTGAAAGTAATTAATCATGTGACTTTTTCAATTATAATTCGATGTCTGAAACTGTTGCAGATTATGCTAAATAATGTTTTGGAAGAATACTGATCATCATCGATTTAGTTGGTTTCTTAATAAATTCTGTGAAAATAAGTATTGGTAATTTGTTTTAAACGATTTTCACCAATGAAATACTTTTTCTTTAACAAACTAAATGTAAAAAATTCAATTACCATCTTTGCTCTAAAATGTCCTGATAAACCAAATCGATTTTTTAAATAAAAATTTATCTTAGTTCTCTTATAAATAGTATTGTTATATTGGGCTTATGTTCGACATATTAATGAGTTACACTGATAAGTGATTGGTTACAGTGCAAATCTCAATTTTTATTCTATCCAAGTCTTAAAATACTGATAACATCATTGACCTCCTATGATTTTTTATCAATATTTTTGAAGGTATTTACTCTGAATGTTTCCCACTTTCCAAATGATTTTCTTGACTTTGAAAGTTAAATAGTGTTTGAAAAATTTTGTTACCATGACCGCAAACTGTTTATAAATTCTTTTCGGCACTATATTAAATAATTTTTCAACATTTAGTGAGTTTAAAACCTTTTTATAAATATTGTCTAGAAATTTCTGTGCACTCCAAGATCTCGGATAATGCAGTGGACAGTTTATATTCTAATGTTAACCCTACAGTTTTCTAGTGATATTGGGTTTTTTTTAAAGAATGTCAGAAATTTGTTTAGGTCGACCTTGGATTTTTTCACCCATTACTGACTGTCTTTCCCTTTTAAATTCACAAACTTAAATTTTACCTGTTGAGTTTTATGGGGCTTCATTTCCAAAACTAAATTACATTGTTTCGAAACTTTCTTTTAAATACCTGTTCTGCACAACCACCAATCAGATCAAACTTCGATGTTGTATCAGTTCAATTGTAATTTACGATTATTTAAAACAGTTTTATTTACATCTTTTTATAAATATAAAAATTTATGAAATAGAATATCTTCACGTAATCCTATCTACCCATTGAACAAACCATGTAAAATAGATTTTCCCCTTTATTAGTTTGAGTCTAAGAAAACTGTCTTTGTACAGCATCACTAATTCCAATTTAAATTTCAGATGTTAAATATTGAGTATTTGAACTTGGTTTTAGTCAACATTTTCAAAATACCAGAGAGGATGATATGAGTTTGATATCAGTGATGTAACAGTGATGGTCAAGAAATATGGGGATTTTTTTCAAATTATGCTAATACCGAACTTGCATAATGCAATAAATCAATTATTTCACGAATTTTGATATATGTAAAATACTCTAAATGGAATCAGGACTTACAGAAATAAAATTCATTTATTTGCGAAAAAATAATAAGTAAAAATTATTCAATATCGCTCATCTGCTATTGATTTTCTCTCATTTTTCAATAAACATCCTTGGTAAAAACAGACTACGCCATTATATTTATAAATATATCATCCCTAATTGCGAATAATAATAATAATAATAATAATAATATTATTATTATTATTATTATTATTATTATTATTATTATTATTATTACTATTATTATTATTATTATTATTATTTAAGAAAATTATAATTTTTGATTTCTATTAGGTTGTTGCAAAAGTAATGCAATCGACTTTGTTTTGTATAGACAGTCGTATTTCATTAGTAAAATCAGTGTTTCTTGATAAAA
>JBBMKC010057892.1:0-28279 GCA_037834085.1 Bipalium vagum | reverse complement strand
TTTATGTAATTAAAATATTGTTTGATAATTAAATTTTATCAAATGTTTTGTTGGTTGCAATGCATTACATCAGTACTTCATATAAATACTGTATTTCACTTCATAAGTTTCTTTATCTTTTCAAATTTAAGTTTTATTATGAAAAAGGTGATCGTACGAATACTTTTGCAGGTACTGTATATAATATTACCAAAGATCCATAAAGAAAATCAACCATTAAGGCCTGTACTCTCAATGATAAATAGTGCGCAATATAAAGTTGCAAGAGTGTTAGATGAATCGATAAAGCCATTGAAGAACTGCAAATATGAAGTGAAAGATACATTTGAATTTAACAATTTCATTAATACTTATGAGAAAAAATCAATAATGAATTTTTGGTATCATTCGATGTATCTAGTCTTTTCACCAATGTCCCTATTTTAGAAACAATTGAGCTGTGCATTGATTTGTGGAATGATAAAGGAAATAAAGAAATAATGGATGACATAGCTCTATGACAGTTATTAGAATTTAGCACTAGAAATGTATCGTTTATGTTCAACAACTAATGGTACAAGCAAACAGACGGAGTAGCCATGGGGTCGCCATTAGGACTAACATTATCATCAATATTTATGGAATACTTAGAAATGAAAATCGACAATTACCAAGGAAGTAAACCACTGGCTTATAAAAAATATGTTGATGACGAATTTTTTTTAATATTCGAGATTGAAAATCACATCAATCCATTTTAACAAACATGAGTAGTCTACATGAAAATATTAATTTTACGATGGAGAAAGAAAGAAATGAAAAACTACCATTTCTAGATGTTATCATTAAAAAGGAGAAATTGAATAATAAATTAAAGATTAATATATTTAGAAAAGAGATGGATACAGGACTATATACGTCAAAAAATAGTTTCTGTGAAAAAAGATATAAAAGTGGATTAATCAAAGGGTTAATTAATAGAGTATGGTCTTTAACATCAGATTATAAAGAACTGGATATTATAAAAGAAAGGTTGAAAAAGAATCTTTCGGTCTATTTTAAAAATTATAAGATCAATTTTCTGAGGACCCTGATTATAATCATTATTTATAAATTATAATAAATAATAATAAAGTAATCTGAAAAATAATGAAGGCTTCCAGTGATTTAATAAGTTTCTTAATCGAATTTTACAAAGATGTTTAATCAGTCAACTTCTCTTGATTTTCAAATGCTAAGTAATTTATTAATAAAAATTAGTTAAGTAGATTAGATTTCATAAAATCCCGTCTCATGAATTTAAGACACAATGGAATTTTTTAAATAGTAAAATAGAAATATTAAAAAACTGGTTGTTTCCTAAGCACAAAAATTCATAATTATCAGGTTCGATAACAAATTCAAATAAAAAAACCTTTATCGACTACTGCTGCTTTTAAAGGATAAATCCACACTCCACGATTCGATTCATCTTCACGAGGAGCAAGAACTTCCACAAGATTAGGCAAACTACTGACCACAGACAATTTGACTTGTCGATTCTCCTCAATAAATCTTTTTGTAGAAATCGATAAAGCAAGTCGAATATCTGTTACAACCTCTCCACTTTCTTTGATCACCAAATCCGTTCTGCTAGAATTGGTCATGAGCAAAGCATAACCGATTACAACCGGTACTAGAATGTTAGCTGACATGACGGTTTTATAACGAAGTCGAGATTTGATTTTCAACTGCAAATCAGATTTTGCTAGAGAGATCATATGAATCAGCTCATGTTGAGTCCAGGAATCCATTGTATTCGGAGTGACATAACAACCCCATTGTTTAATGCCCATGTGTTCATCCAATTCTGTGCTGAACTGCAAAAGACGCACTCGGAAAAGAGATTTACACAACTCTTGTACTGCTGTCATGGAATCAACATTAATGTCACATTCAATTGCACATTCCAGTGGGATTTCTTGTTGTAATTTTTGAGATAAATTCAATGGATATTCGTTTTCAAAATTGAAGTTATTTCTAAAATAATTAATTGATTATTGTTCTTCATATTTTATTTTTAAAAATTTTTAAGTAAAAGATTTCATTGATATTTTAAGTATTTTATACTGTCATAAAATTATTTGGCCCCCATTATTTTAATTATTTCAATCATTAAAACCTTCTGTAAATATTGAGTTGACAGGAAAGTTCGTGAGTTTTTATTATAAAAATGAAAGACAAAATTTTCACAGATAAAAATATTTTTATTAACCAATATAAGCACCATTCTATACAATTATTTGTTACCATCTTACAGATAATGCCATAATTTAAATTTCGAAGAAATATTTATCCTTTTGTTCCACAAAGTTCTTCTAGTTCAATTTAATGCTGATGAATATTTTATGGATCATGGAATCAAAATAAATGATATTCCGACGGTGCATTATCAGGACCATATGATAGTTTTGTTAAAACATCTCAACCAAGCTCCAATGATTTTTTCCTGGTGACCAAAGATGTGTGTAGCTTTTAATTATCATGATGGAAGACTATGAATTTTCGATTTACCAACTCTAGACATTTTTTTGCAATGCTTTATTCAATATTGTTATTTCTCGCAATAATTTTTTGAATTAATTTTTACATTTCTTGGTTGAATTTCAAAATAAATTACACGTTTATAATTCCAACATGTCGACAAATGATGTGAATTTGATGGATATCAGATTTAGAGGTCATTGGAACTAGTTAGTCATGCTGTTAACCAGGATCTTTTGTGTTGAATATTGTTGTAAGATATTCACTATTTGTCTCCGGTTATCAAGTGTTTGAAAAATAGTTCATTTTAGTTACGCTTTAAAAGAAAATTACAAGTAGTGATACTTATCACTACTTTTGATTCGGTTAGATTATTTGGTACCTAAACATCAAGCATTTTTGAATAAGCACGTTTTCTCAATCAATCAGCAATGATTGTTTTTAATGAATTAAATATCTCAACAATATGATATGCTTTTATATGACGATGGTGATTGATAAGGACCCTTTAATCACTTTCAATAATTTTTGTTGTATTGCCATAGGAAAAAATTACTTCTTCGAAGTTATTGAACTATTCCTTTCTGTAAACAGGACATATCTTTAATGTTCGTTTGTCTATGTATTCTTTTTATTGTTGTAATATTATAAAACGTGGCGGTTATGTTCATTTTTTTTATCTGATTTGAAATGCTATTAAAAATAAATTTTATATAAATTTTAAATCTGAGGTGCCTAATATTTAAACTTTAAAACCATAAATAAATTATGTCGTTTAGTTTAAGTATATGAAGTCAAAGAAAACCAACTCATGTTAAAGAGAGCACGAACTTTGTGGACAACCCAATAGAAAATCATTTAAGGATAAATATAAATTTAACTATATTGTAGGTCAGAAGATAAATCGATAAACAGTCAACATCAAATGAATTATTTGGAAATTTAAAGATACATTCCACTTGTTGCGGTTTCTTGTGGTTTTATTACTTCATAGTTAGTGAAACCACGTTGATTCCAACAGATACACAGGACAACTTTTGAAGTATGGATATTCAGTTTCATTGTACTGAATTCACAAGGCTTAACCAAAACTGCTTTGGGTTTTGTATTTTTTGTCTCCTATAAAAAAATTTCTTTCCTATCTGAAGAAGGAATTCAAAAATTCTTTTTTACTATTCTCTTTTTAGGCGTTCCTCTTAATGTCACGTTTCAGAAAATTATTTTACATTAATAATCATTAATTTCATATTTTTATTAAAAAAAATACAAATGTTACCCAGTCTTCAAATTTGAGATAGAAACTGCAGAAATGTAAATAACAGTCAATAATGAATTCGATTGGTGATTCAAGTTAATTGGAAGGCATTCATTTGATGAACAAGGATCTTCCAGAGATAAAGAAGTTCCGTCGATAATTTTCAACGAAATATTTGATGCGGACTGAACGACCAATTCTTTACCGATCAGGACATTTTTATTTTCTCGATGATCAATAATATCTACATTGTCATGAAATAAACTGTAAAAGATATTGATTGACCCCTGATTTTTCAGAACCGCATCTCCAGATAAACTGTCAATGGAAACAAGATCTTTGTCAAAAGAATACCAAAATCCACTATCTAGGAAAAAATCAATGTAGATGATGAAAAAAATCAAATGAAACATATTTACCAAACGGAGCTTCAAAGTTGACACGAGTGCCCTCAATTGCACAATTAGAAGGAAAACTTTTCAATTTTAAAACAGAATCAGTGGGAATGCAGATAATGTCCGTCAATTTTTGAGAATCGGAAATCAAATCGTGATAAAATATTTGTATTGTATTTTCGCCTGAGCCGAGTCCTTGAAATTGCAGTACGTTTTGTGAAGAAAATGACGACGAGTCGAAATACTTAACATATGGCTTATCGCTGCTTGTCGAAAAAGTATCCTTCTTAGAAATATGTTTCTTCAGAGAATCAATTAATGAAAAAGTTATTGCAATGTTATCGGATCGATGTAAGCGATAAGAAAACATATTTGTATCTGTACAATAATATCAATTAAAGGTATATGATATTTACAAATATTAATTTATGATAGATTTCAAGAAATTAAATAAAATTATTACCGGGAGACACATCAAATATATTCCCCAATTCATCATGATTTGTGATTTGAAAATCAAAAGGTCCTCCAAGCGGCAAGACATGTGTATTGTAGTATTTATTAGCGTTTTTAGCATCTTGAAATTTTTGGAACAAGGAGTCTGGAAAAATGTGTGGCGATAACATAGAATAAGTTGGATGCTTTACAGTGACAAATAACGCAACAGTTTGATTAGCAACAACTTCATTAGAACTGCTAAGTTTGATCATCTGACTCGAAGTGATGTGCAAAATAAAACTTTCCTTCTCATTTTCTGATAAACTAGAACTCGTTTCAAGAATATTATCTGAATGGATTTTGGATCGAATTTTAGATCCACCTTTTTCACTTTGATATGGAACCAATGTATAAATTACTGAACCAATATTGTCCCTTAAAAAACATTTTTTTAATATTTTAAATATAATCAGTATCATAATAATAATAAACCAACAACAATAAAAAATGTCCATATTATTTCTTAATAATTATTAATGATTGGAAATTGGAACTAATCTTTATTTTACTTAAATATTTATATTGATAACTTGTAGTTCAAAATAAATATCTTACACGGAAGATTTCAGATTGATTCTGGTCCGAGGTGGTAATAATAATTCCTTCATAAAAATCGCCGGATTTGTAATTTCTAATTTAGGTATAATAACAATAGTTAATTTTGTCACTAAAGGGAGACTATTTTGTAAATCTTTACATAACCAATTTGTCGGTAAATTAGAAACCGATAATTCTATCGATTGTTTACCCGGAGTAGTAGATGTAAGCCTCATTCCACTGTGAAGATATTTCTGAAAAAAATGGTTAATTTTTATTTGTCGAATTAATAAAAATTTATCAATTTTAAAAACCAACAGGTCCAATATTAATTCCACCGGATTCCAGTATATTTTCCAGTTTCGATATAACACCTTGTGGAGGATTTAGATTCCACTTGAAAGCCATATCAGTTTTCACAACTCCAGTTATCGAAAAACCAGTTATAGGAATGTGTTGCAAATCATTGTTCGATGAGGTAAATGTCACCCACAATGGCATGGAATTACCAATTAATAGAGTCTTAGTCGGTGACCATATGTGTAAGCTTTTAATTTGAACAACTCCTATTCGACCTTCGTCCTAAAACGATAATTCATGAAAAGCTTTAAAAAAATTGGCTACCCGAATTAGAATGTATAATAGAAATACTTAATGAAAAAAAATATCATTTTTAAAAAAAAAGCTTCGATTAATTGATTGAAATAAAAAAATATATATTTTAAATAATATTTAATATCTCATTCTCTATTATACAATTAAAAATTTATTCTGACCCAAATTCATCAATTAAACTTCAAAAATAACGTAAATATAAAGTAACTGAAAATTATTTTTTTATCATTTTAATAAAAATAATAATTGACTCCATTCACATATAATCAATATAAATTATTTACAATCAGAATTTAAATCATTAGGTTGGTGCAATAGAAATTTTTTTTGAAAATTTTAATAACTGATAACATATACATATTTTCCCCATCAAGAAACAAGTTAATTCCTGTCAAATAAAAATCTGTAGTTCTGAGAATTATGAAACTTTTGAAGGAAATTTTACCATTGTTCTTTTTTCTAAGTTTTCCAGATGGTTGAAAAAATGATGATCAGTAAAATAAGTATGGAGAAAGACCTCATCTTAATTCGCACAACTTTTGCAACGTCCTTTTATGTTGAGCAATTCCTGACTTAAATATTGAAGTTTCAGGTTCATTTACTTGATATTCCTTTTTACTGTAATCGCTTCATTTTTTAGGAACCTCGTAACAACCAAATTAAATCCCATGGTATTCATTTTTCCACTTTTCTTTAAATTACAACCTATTGTTTTTTGATCAACATGTAGTTCTTTCGCAACTCCAATCATGTTTATCAGTTGGTTCACATGTTATAACTTTCAATCAGTACTAGTTGACTGCCACGCTTTTCTAGTTAGATACTTTCCTTTTCGTCATAAAACTTAGTAAACCATAATTATACTCTATGTTCATTAGAAGTATTTTCACCAAGTATATCATTCATTTTGCGAGATGTCTCAGTCTCTTATGTGCCAAATTTGATTTTGTACAAAACTCAGTCGATTTCGGAAAATCAATTTTATAACATTAAGAGATCCACAAAAAATAAAAACTTTCAAATTTATATAATATTCAATATTTACCAATTGATATACATTGTGTATTTAACATAAGAATAATATTCGAGCAATATAAGAATACAAATTACTTTTTCACCAACTTAATAATAATTATTTAATGACTTAATGTTTTTCAAAAACCATAATTAAATGATATCAATCCATATCACTAAGAAATATTTTAAATACCAACTTTTGATAAAACAACAAGTCTATTATTTCTTATTGGATCAATGTCTGACACTTCAACTGTAACCATTACTGATATTTCACCATAATTTATAGCTTTCAGCAAACCATTTGGGCCTTTAACAAATTCTACTTTGGCCTCTTTATGTTTCAACGTTTCATTTTTCACGATGTAATAATGCAACGATTCCTGACAATTTTGAGGACCACCTTTGGTGCTTAGTTGAACTTCTGCACCCTCCAGCAATACAGTGTACTTGGGAACAAGTTCCAAAGGCGGAAACACCTTTAAAAATAGATGGATCACGTTTTTAAAAAAATTATTTCAATTTTTTGATGTCTTACTTCTATTTTCAAACTGTGACTGAAAATGTCAGTGGTATGATGAAGTTTGACAAAGATCGATTCAAATCCCAATTTATCACCATTGACCTTAAAAATAAAACCCGAACTATCTGAGTATTCATTGGGAGATATCAACCAATCACTGGAATGTACTGAATGGGCAGAAATTACATTTGATTTATCATTGAAGTGCAAATCTAATATAAGAAAATGTAATGCATCCTGTGGGAATTCACGCCCTGTGTCATCGTAAACCTTCACTAGAACATTAATCTATAAAATACAGATTTTTTTCAAAAAAATGGTAAAAGATTTTATTATGTTATACTTGCGATCCCAATTGAACCCGACCTGATGAAAAAAGTTGAACTTTGAAAGGTTTCACCAGTTCTATTTCAATTGACTTGGAATTTTCATTATCTTCTTCAACAGAATTAAAACAAGCGTCAATGATATTGATAACTCCATTCCGTTGTGAAAAATCAACTTGGGTGTGCACAATTTCGTAAAATGTTTCTTTATTTGAAGTCATTGATTTTTCTAGCTTATTTATTTTGAGAAAATCCGAATTAGGTGTGTCCACCATAAAATATCCTGATCCGTAGCTGATGGAAAATTTTGCTGACACCTAGAGATCATCATTTGAGAAAAAAAGTAAATTAGCTCTAAATTTATTGTATATATAACACTTAAAAGATAAAATTAAATTTATTTATAAAAAAATCAATTAAAATAATTATATTTTTACAACATCAAAAGTGAAGAAATCATTCGAGAAATTATTTAGAAAAGTATTAAATTTAATTAGTTCTTTAAAATCAAAGTATATGTTCTATGAATAAAAAAAATCAATAAATAAAACTTAAAGATCAATGAAAATCGATATTCGATTTTTCATAAAAAATAATTGATAAGATTGTGAAGATTAATTAAGACAGTGTCATTATCTAAATTCTGAGAAAATAGAAAAAATTTCGTAAAATCAATAAAAAAATTTATTCAAAATTTAAAGAAATAAAATTTTTAAAATATTTATTTTAGTTTTATTCAATGTAAATGACATTGTCAAAACACACTTTTTCGTGCTGATATAATAAAATTTTCTCAGGTTGCACAAGTATTGATTTGCAAATCTGTAGATGAAGCCGTGATTCCAAATTTAATTTTGGTCCTTTTCCATCGCGATAAGAATTGATTTTCACAATTATTTCAATTTCACCCACAGAAACACCAGGAATATTCGGTGTGACGAAAAATTTGGAACTGTTGATTTTATATTTACTCTATTTTTAAACATAAACAATCTACCTTATTACTGGGAAATCGATTTTGTAATTATTGGAGACAGGCGTCCCATAAATTATGCTTGGAGTGGTCTCTTTAACGATATCTTTGATATTTATCTTGTTCAAACTTTTCATTTCCACTCTAACAGCCAGCGATTCCGACCGTTCTAATTGAGCTCCGTTTTTGTCGGTGAACACAATATAAACTGCAAAAGGTTCTTTATTGTTGATTGTCATCTAAAAGATGAAATATTTAAGATAACGAAATAATATACTTCAAATGATCTGATTCTTACTTATTAAAGAATTTAATTCTGGTAACTTACTTTACTATGTTCTCTACTACTATTTTAAATGCAGTTTAAATGAATTAATTATCAAATAAATTTTTTCAAACATTTTTTTTTCAATTTTTTAACATTATAAATAAATTAAAATAATAAAGAATTTTATTAACATTATGCTTTATTATTTAGAAAAATGTAATCACTTTAAATGATGTTTGAATAATAATAACTTTACAAACTAAAAAAGAATTATTATTTCTAAAAAATTATTCAATACAAACTTGCTGATTTTCGGAAGTATTCTTGAATGGACAGACATTTGAAAAATTTAAACCAATTAACTTTGGTATTAATTTCACTCTGACTGGAACGGTACAGATCAATCTATGAATACCATCGCTTAAAAAATGAAGCTAAAAAAAGACAATCTACCTGACAACGCCAACAGAAATAAAAGGATTTGGGTTTTTTAAAGATGGTTTGTTTCCGATAAACACTGTTACATCCACTTCTCCGATATCAATACATTGTATTTGTAATGATAAAGTGCTGAAGATATTATTAGGTCTTTCTGGTAAAAAACTAATTTTTTTAATAATTTTTTTCGTTAAAGAATTTTCTTGCATTTCATAAAAGTATTGCGATGGATCTAATACCCATGGTAATGGTCCATTTGCAATCTAAAAAATATTTTTAATTGAAAAAATTGTATTCATTACTGACACTCATCATCCTAATAGAACGAACTGCAATTGTACTCGATATCGAAATAGGATCAATAAATTTTGTAGGCAAAAATGATCCAATTGTTATCGAAGCCAATAAAGAACCCAAGATACTTTTATTGGATTGTAAATTTTCCAACGAAATAGTTATCATGGAGAATCCAGGTTTCAACCCTCGAATTCTCAATAGAGCACAACTTTCAGATATGTTAGAATTAATTGGGGATATTACTGAAATTAAAAAGAATAAAGTAATAAAAAAATTAAAATAAGTTTCCCAATAATGTACGGTATTATCAGGTAACGAACTAATTTTTTTAGTTTTTTCAGTTCTTTAAATTTGTTACCTCCTGGGATTCTCATTTATCTAAATTTTCTTTGTTTTAGTTTACAGCTTAAACACGTGAGTTTCAAATTTACTGTATAATTATTATAGTTATTTACCATTATCCTCTGAAATAGGTTCTCCAAAAATTCGCTGGACAAATCACAAATTCGAGAAATTATTTATTACGAATGGAAAAATAACACAAGCACAAATAAAACTGTCTCAAAACTTAACGAGATGCTTGGTGAAAGAACAATGCAACTGCGAACAGTGCAAAATTGGTTCAAAAAATTCCCTATATCGCCCCATCCGATTTTTATTTGTTCCGGGTATTACGGAATAACTTGATGAGTAAAAATTTTAAGAGTTCCGAAAGTATAAAAAATGAAATACTTTCTTTCATTCAAAAGATCGAGATTTCTTTAATAGTGGGATCAATAAACTTCTAAATAGATGGGAGGCAGTAATAGAAAAAGATTGGTAATATCTGGATGATTAATTGTTTAATAATGTTTTATGATTAATAAATTAAATTTAACTTCAGTCTTAATTTATTTTTTATTTAAAAAACGTAAAAACTTAGTTCGTTACCTGATAATATATCATCAATGACACTGATATTTCTTGTTCTCTGGACATAAAATGGCATCAACTTGATATCCACTACATAAATGTGGTTTTCGTTTTTTTGGTATTCAAGTTTGAATGAAAAATTGTGTCTCAAGATTTCATTAGATTAATTATGCAGCCTAACGAAAGATTATATTTTGATGAAAGAAAGCGTTTAGAACAATCGTTATCTTCATCGAATAATTTTAACAATTTCTGTTTGTCTTCGATACTTAAATGCTTTCTCTTTCGTTTTGAATTTGTTTTTCATGTTAAAACAGTTAAAAATTAAATGTTTAAACAAAAATTTTTTAAATTATTGATTTATTTTTGCTTAATGTTCAAAAAAGTGTTTCCAATTTCCATGAAAAACATGATTTCCAATAATTTTTGACCGAAATATTCATATTAAGCAGGATTGACTGTATATTTAAAAATAATTTTTTGGATTTTCAGAAATATTTCAAATGCGCTGTTTTCTTGAAACGCCTTATATATTCAATATTTCAATAAATTATCATTAAGATTTAAAATATTCTACTAATGTATACATGGTTATGCAGAAATATATAGAAAAATATTCAAAATATATAGAGAATTATTCAAAATATATAGAAAATTATTCAAAATATATAGAAAATAACTTTCATTACAAATACACGAGTGGAAATGTACATATAAAAACAATAAAACATTACGGAACGAAAGTATTGTCTCGCCAAGACTTTATGTTGCGAAAATAACCACTTAAATCAATATCGTCATGCATGAGTACTTGGGTAATCAATTCTTTTTAATGGTCCCGATCTATAATGGTTCTCATAAAGGATGATATTTGCGAATTAAGCTGATGAAAAACTATTTGATCGGGTTTAATTGAGGCGAGTATGGTGGCCAAAACTTCTGGTTTGGTGTAATGTGGCTCCTGTTTCATCTAAGTAAACCAGCTTACAGTTTTCAATGTACTCAAAGTTCCTCACATAAAGCTGTCTAGCATCGAATGTTTTTACTATTATTTTTCTCTTCGGGAACTCTGACTAATCGCTTTCTGGTATGATTCATGTCACGTAAAATTCTTGAGACAATACTTTGGCTGATTAAATGTGATAAAATTCAAATAAAAACAATCGAATATTTTTGCTATATATTTTGAATAATTTTCTATATATTTTGAATAATTTTCTATATATTTTGAATAATTTTCTATATATTTTGAATAATTCTCTTTATATTTTGAATATTTTTCTATATATTTCTGCATAATAATATTAAATTTTATTAAAAAATCTTTAATTTTTTCTTATAATTATTGTATTTGAAAAATATTTTTAATATTTTTATGATTTTAACTTTTGTCAAAATTCCTATAATTTTTAAGAAATTATATAATAATCCAAATAATTTGTGTATATAAGTAAATAAACAAATACAATAAAACAAAAGCAAATAAAAATTACAAAGAATAATCTAATTATTAAGTCGACAAATGAAGAGTAAAAATTATGCAAATTAAAAATTTCATACATTTCTGACAATGTAATTATTTTTTAAAAGTCTATATATTTCTAAGCTACGATTTTGTTACTAATGACAAAAATCGATTAAATCTATTTTCATTTCTTTGCAACTTTAAACTCTAAAACTTGGCAATGTTACATAGTTACAATGTTACAAAGTCTGTATATCTTTTTCATAATTAAATTAATACATTCTCTCACATTAAAGAAAAATACTTTCAATATTTTTGAAAAATTATATTTAAATTTGAATCTTTTAATTAACATTAGTTTTAATTAACATTTAGTAATTGATTCTTTAAAAAATAAAATATTTAATTCAATATTCTGTGTTAAAATTAAGAAAAATAATATTTTTTATGATTCTAAGACTTTTAAAGCGCTTTTCAAATGTGCAATGTTCAGTACCCAAACTCTGGGATATTTCTCTTGTTAATATAATATACCAATCTGTTTTAATTGAGGCCAAGATTTCATTGTCACCAATGGTGACTGGACGAACTTCTATAGCAATATTCTGGAGACTGAGATCTCCAGAATGGAAATAAGCAAATCATCCCTGGTAGATAACAGAGTTTATGAAAAGAGATAGAAATATACACTGAATATTTCACATTGCGCTTCTGCCGCATTGATCTTTTTTAAATAAAAGTAAGACATGCCTAAAAAAATGCTGCTTTAGGTTTATTTGTTTCACTCGTCTGAAATTACAAATATTATTAAAAATTGTTATACCATTAAATTATCGCCAAACAAAACCCGGATATTATATTTGATTAATAATTATAATTAAGCAAAATCTGCATTTGTGTTTATCAGTTGAAAATAATGTTGAACTCATTCCACAATTTCGTAGTTGCAGTTATATTTATAAAGTAAAAATTCAAAGATCAATTAAAGGTTTTATGAGTGTGCAACCTTTTTTCTTTAAAGTCTGACTTAGACCGAATCAAACCAAAGACATTGAACAAAACCTCAATAAATTATTTAAATTGTTTGGAATAACAATGAAAACTATTATGGTATATACTGAGTCTAATTATCCGTTAATATGCCCCTCCATTTGTCCCCATTGTCAATCTCAATCAATCTTCAATGGACGTAAACAATAATCAAGGAACTTACCATTTAAATCGTTTGTCTGATAGAAAAACAATGCACTTTAATTCATTTAACATTATAGGTTACTCAAAATTTTTGAATTACTTTTAATAATTTCTATAGTGGACGGATCTTCGGAAACTACTTTAAACGGAAGCCAAAAGCAATGGGAAATTTTCAATCCAATATCATCAATTGCTATTATAGGTATATCAATTTCATCATTGACTTCCACTTCAACACGGTTTAGAAAAAATCGAAGACCACTAATAATACTGACGGAAATAACAGAGACACCTCGATTATTTAGATTTCGCTGATCAGCAGCAATTACACTGGACTTCCCCGGTTTCTGAATTGTATGAAAAATTTATGAAAATCTATACTTCGAAAAAATCTGACTTTCAAATACCATTTAAGGATTCAATAAGTTTCATAAAACATTATTAATAAATAAATAAATATTTAACTAATAATTAATAAAGATTACAATTTCAGTAAACTAAGCATTATCAAATATAATATTTATAATATAATAATAGTGATAATAATAACAACAATATATATAATAATAATAAAATTAATATAATTGATGTTGAGAAAGTTTGAGGAATTTTATACTGGAAAATATAGCAAACCGAGCCAAAATACATTTATTTTATTCAAAATAATTTCCTTTAAAATCAGAAAACTTGCATGCGAATGAAGCAAATTTTGAATTATTTTTTACATGGCACTTCAGATACAGATATCTTGAATATTGTTATAAGTACTTCAAGCCACAAAAAGCGCTCAAAACGTAATTTCTTTTTAATGGTTGAAAATGGTTTCATGTTAATACCAAAGATTACCTCAACTTCGCGGTATGTAATATGCTGATCTCTTTCAATTATTTCACGCACATCATCAATATTAGTGGCTAAATTAGACCAGGAAGACCAAAAACAAGAAGAAAAATCAAAAATGAAGATGCGTGTGATATGGTAGAGGAAGAATAGTAGCAAACGCCTTGAATGTAAGTAATTGCAATATATGTAAAATTTTGAGGCAACGAATTTTTCCCCCATACCACATTCAACGCGTTCAACCACTTCTTAACAGAAAATTTTCTCCACGAATAGCATTTATTCAATTGCTGAAACAAACATTGTCTCAAAATTCTCAAATACTGAACCTAATATTTTTTACTGATGAAGCAAGTTACTCTAAAAATGCCACAAAGAATCATTCCCTAATTTTTTGGAAATGTATGCTTAACTAACCACCTGTATGTACCCAATAAGAATTATTATTCGTATAGAAAGAATATAATAAAGTAAATTAAATTTTTATTCAATATAATTTTGTTTATATAGATAACTGAATATCAATTTGGTTTATAATATTAACCTGTTTTTATTTAAAAGCGAAAATTTTGAAACGACTTATGAAGCAACACAATATCAAAGTGTCTTGTTATGAATGGAATGAATAGCAATCAAATAATTACAGAATTTCATGCTGTTTACCAAAAAAATTTGCCTGTCTCAACGCACAACATATCATTGGTAAAATGAATTTCCAAATTGTAGGATACTGTTTTCAGTGAATACATATATGTGAGGCCTCCTGAAACCAATGACAAATCAAAACCTAATACAAATTGTGCAAGCCGAGCGGAAACTTACCACAACAGTTGACATTACGCCTAAATATAAGTAAAAGCACTCTTGATTCTATCCTTATGTCTTGTGGTGTAGAAAAAGTATGTTCTCGATCTTTATCGCATTTTTTGAATCTTGAAGTGCGACATCGTTTTGATATCTGTCAAGAAAATCTACATATTCTTCAATTTGTTGCTGAGGGATTCTTGGATAATAAAGAAACACCTTTGTTCTTATATATACAAAAGTCTAAGTGAGAGTCCGTGGAGTGGAAACTGTCTAGGGAGTTCAGTTCAAAGAAAATGTGTTAATCAATCGTTCATCATAAGTGCTTAATGCTGTCTGTCTTTTAAGATGCTAAAGGAATAATTTTGATCGATTTCATTGGAGTGAGAATAGACATATCATATTACTCAGATCTCATACAAAGGACAAGGAAGTTGCGATCGAAGAACCGACTTCAAATCTTATTATCTGCATGACAACACAACAATACACACTAATGCTACTTGTGGCCTGGAATTCTTAAGACAAACTCTGTAGTCCAGATCTCGCTCCTAATGACTTTGGTTCAATCACTTAAAAAAGAACTTATGGAGCAAACAGTATACTAAAAAGAAGATCTTTGTTTTGTTATGAATGAATTTTTGAAGGACCACCTTAAGTTTTTTAAAGAAAGCTTTATTGGATCTCGCATGTCATTGGAAAAAGTGTAAAGAATTACAAAGAAATTATTTTAAGAAATAGTATCTATGTTGGTTTTATGTTTTATTTTTAAAATACAATAATTATTTGGTGCACCACGTTTATAAGACGTGGTTTCTCAGAAAAATTTCTTTTGATCTCCTTAAAATAATAGTTATATTCTGCCATCTATCGAATGTACATATGGTTAGTTTCAACCACAACAATAATTGGACCAGCAGTTAATTTGTTATTGTACATTAAAAAAATTAATGATTTTAGTTAATGAAAAATAATGAAACCTTACCAATGGAATGATATGTCCTTTTATGTTTACAGAAATTGATGGATTGTTGTCAAATATACCCCATTTGTATTCACCACTTCCTCCAGTTGCAGTTAACAAGTAGCCAGGAATAACTGTGTTATCAGGATACCAAGGTAATATAACTGTGCTAGGTTCAACATTGATGGGTGGATAGATTATTAAATCTTGAATGCCTTCAACATTTGATTCTAATTGAAATTCTTTTTCATTCTGAAATTAAATATTTTGAAATATTCTGAAATGAAATAATTTTGATTTTTATCAATAATTAACAAAGTTAATGGTTTTATTTTAATCGACATAATAATAAAGAAATAGAACTGACATTTTTAACTCAGAACAATTAGATTATTTTCAAATGAAAAAATTATTTGTATTGATCAAGATCTAAATGTTCATGCAATTGAAGAAAATAAAATGGTAGTGAAAGAATCGATCAAAATATTGTACACTGTATATGTTGAGAACTTGTAAAATGACATAATTTCACTGTTACTGTTAATGAAAATTACTGTGATTTTGAAGAATTTGATGTTCAGAAAATCTGAGATAAATAAATAACCTTATCATTAAATGAAAGGTTTTAAGTAATTTTTTAAACTGAAGCTTGAAAATTTTGATTTTTTGCACATAATCCACAGAGTTCGTACTCGATAATTTACATCATTTATTTTTTATTTAGAATTACCTTAAATTATTTAAATACTTTCATTTTCATTCAAAAATTGAAGACGTCAAACTAACTTACTTAACATAGATATTTCATAAAAATATATTTCAGAAATACATTTTCAATTAATTATAATTTTATCACTATACGCACCACTTATAATACTTAACGGGAAAAGATATTTATGTTATTAGAAAATTAATAGTGCAAAAATATATAACAATTACCGGTAAGATAATACCCATCATCTTTGATGATAATTTCGTCTGACCATCTTTTATAGCCTTGACAACGTGATATGTTCCATTTGCAGAGGAAAATAAAATTTGAAAAAAGGCCTCGGGAATGACAGTTTTCAGATTTATATTATCAGACATGTAAATATGGTGACTGCTAAAATCAAAAGCACGAACAGTAATCGTATAGATATTCTCCTTTACCGATTGCAACACCCAATGATTTTCACCAGGGCTTATATGAAAGGTTAGAAAACCTGGCTCCACCACATAGATTAATGAAGAAGGATGTCGAAATGGTTCATTGATATCTGTAAAATATTTCGTGAATGTTTTCTTGAGTAGAGAAAACTTAAATACTTCGATCAATCAAAATCACTTCAGTTTGACCGTATTTTTTGGCTGTAATTGTGTTGCTTCTTTCATCAAGCTCTGCTATGTCTGAGTGATTTATTTTAATGTAGTATTGATCATTGGGCATTTTCACTTCTAAATAACAATTATTTTATATTAAAGAATTTTAGTGAAATTATTTTTTACAAAATATTGTAAAAAATATTGATCAAATTTTTATAATTTCAACAATTTTAATTAAATAAACCTTGATCAAAATTTTTTAAAAATGTAAATATTATTTAATCAATTATATTATATTCAATTAATTTTCATTTTTAGAATATCAGATATTCACGGAAAAATTAAAACTAAAAATCAATATTATCTTAAAATTCTGGTTATTTATTTTTCATCATTTAATCAATGTATTTATAGCAACTATTAAGGATCTAATTTAATTATGATTCCCTAATTAACAAAATTTCAAAATAAATTTTATTATTAACAATACAAATATTAATTGATTAAATATTCTTCATCAGTGTCAACTATTCTCTACCATCTATCTACCAAGGAATGAATTCCATTGGAATAAAATTCAGTAGTTTTTTGATCAAAATAAATTTGTAAATCATTTCTTATGTCGTCCAGGTTTTCATGCGTGATGTGTCCAGTAAGTAGTGACCCTAATGTAGAAATGTTAATGTAAATTTTAAAATAATATAATTATATAAAGTGCAATATATTATAGGTAAATGTAAGATATTTGTTTTAACTTTCTCCTGTTTGAATGTTGATCTCTGGTTGCCCTCTTTTATTAATAAAAATTCGCATATCTTCCATTCACCGAAGATTTTTTTTAATATATTATTTTATTTTTATCAGGAAAATCGCGTTTTTCTAATGTCTTTAGAAAATGTGCAATATTGGAACGTCATCTGTTTTCTCTATTTGAAGAAAAAATAGTCGAAAAGGAATTCAAAAGGAATTAGATGACTTTTACGGTGAACAAAGTCCTTCTTGGGCTACAACCAAACGATGTTACAATGAATTTAAAGCTGGAAGAATAATAATACGTTTAAATTTTGCAATATTAAAGGCTTACAATTAAAATTGACCCGTTAAATATTAATATCAACTCCAATAAGAGCTGCTCGAATTGTAAAATTATATGGGAATTATAGAAAGAGATGATCTCTGTCTTTTTCTTACTAATTTGAAATTAAAGATCAGAGAAATAATTACTGAAAATCGAGCTTTAGGAATATATAATAAAAACAAGTTCCGATATTTTTTTTTATTTAATTATATAATTATATAATACCATTTGCAATTATATATATTTTCGAACATATACCACTCGCATTAAATGGCTGGTTCTTGTAAGGGATTTCAGGAACAAGTTCTCAATCTAATATAAATGCTTATGTAAAATTCTTCATATTAATATTATTAAAATATTATTTTTATGAATATTTTTAGAATTAAGAAATTATTAATATAATTTTAAATATTTTTAATACTATTTATTATAAAACTTATTTACCTTTGTACAGTTAATAAATAAAAATTTATATAAATTTACCCTGAGTAGATCCCTGACTGTGGACGTTAATTCTATAAGTTAACTTGGTATGAGGAATCAAATATGCTAATGAAGGACTCAAGGCTGCATTTGCCATAACAAGAAGTCGGACATCATTGCTAGTGATAAAGGTCTTCATTTTTTCGTCTCGGAAGTACAAAGATACATTTGCTGCTCCAGTTTTGAGACCACTAACTAATTGCATATAACCCTAAATAAAAGTGATCTAATTTTACAATAAATAATGACAACTTCATAAGATAGAATCAAACTACATGTTACTGATAATATACAGTTAATTTGAATATTTTAAAATTTCCGTTAATAATAAATGTATTTTTGATATTTTATACAGAGCACAATTTTGTTACTCATTACAAATTGAAATATTTTATTTTAAAACTATTAACTTATCACTCACGTAAACTAATTGTATCTATCTCAATCAATACCATAACTTTTAACTTCTGAGGATTTGTTTATTGGTTTTTTGAAAATATTCAATTACTTTGTTTTTGTTTTTCCCCTCCTTTTTTAGTCTTAAAAATCTTTTTTTACTGAGACTATACATTTTATTTATTTATTTTTTTAATGCTATTTTTATTGAAATCATAAGTAATTTTATCTCTCTTTGATGTATATATTTAATCATAATTCTATCCACGACTCAGGATGGGATTACACCGAGCATTGCTTAATGGCCAGAAGTAGTCTGACACCCAAGGTTCATGGGTTGAGAAAAAAAAGGCAATAAGTAACTCTCAATGAATAAATCAATGAACTGTATCCTGACTCATTCGCTAAGGCTCAAGGCAGGAGGCTGAAAATGGTTAAAGCAGTGAGATGATAATTTTCTTTGTATTTTTGTATTTATTATTTTATTTTGTAAAAAAAAATTTTATGGTGATGGGTCAATAAGGATTTTAATGTATAATATTTATAATTTTCCTGGAGGGACTATTTATAAAACTCAAGACATAAAAACACCTATTAGTATGTTTCGATAAAAACACAAAAACCAGGTATTATTTCTATTTGTTATACTGTGATATTGCTTATGACTTATGGTATAGGGTAATTTCGAAACATCTAATAGGTGATGAATTGAGGGAGTTATAAATAGTTCCCCCCCAGGCGCAGTTAAGATGGTTGATTTCTTCATTAAGATTTTTTGCACAGCTTACGACTGGCAAAGAACACCAACTAATTTTCTTATTTTTCGTTTTAACCATTCCCTGGCAAAATAAAAGAGCTGAAGTGAGGCTACTAAAATAATCTGGAGAAGAAAAATGCCAAAAGATGGTTCCAAAGACAATCATAATCAAATTGAAAAACTCAAAAAGTCGGCCAAGATGGTCAGAAAGCGTTTTGATAAAATAAATGTTGCTTTTTTAATAAACCTTTAAATTGTTAACGAAAACTTATTGATTTTAGTCGAGTTATGATATTTTTACATGCATAGATAAGAACAAGCTTTTTTGTAAGGAAAATATGTAATCCTAAATCATTTTTACAGGATTCAGAGGTGAAAAAACTTATTCTCTCTCAACAATCAAAAGACTCAGTTACAATACCATGTTTAATAATTAACTTTTAAAACAAATCAGGCTTTCAAGATTTTCTTAAGCATTTATTCTGACACTCAAAAATTTTAAAATTATGTACATGACTTTGTTTCACAGTTTATTAAATTTTTCTCGGAATTATGTAAAAATTATGTGAAGATTCCCTTAACAGATCAATGTTTAGGTAGGTCAGATAATAAATATTTTTGACAACGGAAGTTCTTGTTTCGAAAGAAATACATTTTACTATAGAAATTAAAATACTGTTAAAGTAGTATGAAAACTAGACAAACACATTAAATAATTGTTAGAAGAAAAAACATTGAAAAATTAAAATATTTTACTTGTAATCCTTGTTGTTCTAAACTACCAATCAACTGTGGTGTAGAATATTCGGATTCTGTCCAGGTGATAAATCTAAGAACATTCTGACCATCTCCATTTGACCCATTGCTGTTTATTAACCATTCAAAAGGTATTCCATCTAAGGTTGAGAATGTGTTTCCGAACTCATCATAAGCTCTTGCAATCAATGATTCAGGTGTTTCATGTAAATAGAGCTCTAATGTGCGAGTTTCTATTTCCAATTTTCTAATTTGGTCAATAATAACGTCACATTTAACACTATGACCAGTTGCTAAAAATATTATTAAAATAAATTTCAACAATAAATACTAAACCGATGTTTCTTGCATATACTGATCCAGTAGCTTTGATATTAGACTGCCAAGCAGATGTTATAATGGCCTGATGTGAGCATTTTGGTGCTAGGGTATCAGAATCATATATAGGCGTGATTGAAACAACTTCAGGTGTTTCAGATATCCTAAAATTAAAATCATAATAATAATAAAAGGCATACTTAAAGATACCATTCATGACATATAGCAGGAGAACCCCTGATTGTGTAATTAATAGGTAAAAAACTAGTTCTTGGAAGTAAAATCTTTGAGTCACTGAGTTTAAATTCTTTACAATAACTATACAAAATGCTTAATACAAAAAATAAAATTTTAATGAGCATATTATAAAACTAATTAGACTTTAAATTTGAATTTTACTTTATTACATTTTAACAAACTTAGACAAAGAAAATACTTTATAATAATTAATATAAGTAATATCAATTTTATTTCTATTAACAACATAATTTTATATTGTACATCAGTTTTTTGTATTTTATTACTCCTAAATACATTCCACATGAATTGTTTCACATCAGATGAAATTAATTCTTACTATTATCTTTAAATTATCACTAAACATTGATCATATCAAGAAAAAAATATTAAAAAATTTTTCATTTAAAAATTGAAAATTTTGGATCTGATATGGACAACAGAAAGTGACACAGAACTTCAGACAGTTTTGACTAATCCTCCATTACTTTGTTTTCCAGATCTATATAAGCCTTTGATTCTAGACACAATTGCCAGTAATTGTGGTAATGCTATCTTAAATAACTGAAATGGGAAGGGAGCGTGTGATTGCATAAATTTTATGTGAAGTTTATGTAAAAAGGATATTGTATAATGTGAAAAGAGTTTCTATCGATATTATATTTGTTGAGTTAGCCAAGGGCTCATCCATGTTAACCCTTGTAAAAATTATCTTTTAAATACCAAAAAAGGGTCTAGAATATTTTATAATTATTATAAATTAATTATTAAGACCACAAAAGGGTCAGAATTAAGATAAGGATAATACTAAAAAAAATGTTATGACAATGTCTTATAGTAATTTAATAGCGTAACATATTTCACAAAACAGTTCGAGCATTATTTGTATAGCAAACAGTTCACTTTACGGATCGATTATAAGGCAATTACTTTTATATTGAAAAACAAAAAACAAATTACTCTATAATTTCAAACTTTCTAAAAAGATTGGATATGAGATAGAATATAAAAAGACTAAAAATTAAAATAATGATATGCTATCAAGCAGAGACGAAACAAGTAGAAACAATACTTGCAGCCATTGATATACGAGAAACGAAAGTACTTTGTGGTGACACAAAGCTACGAATCGGTTTTTGTGACTTTGATTTAGAAAATGATTTTAAAATACGGTTAGCGTTTTCTCGAATTTTGTAACAATTAATATTGAATAAAGACTGAGAATTACCTAAAGCCCACATCACTGCACAGATATGAGGACCACTCTCTTTCTTATATTTCATTTTCTGATGTGCGGGACTTTCTGAGAGCCGAAAACAAAATTTGATTAAGGCAAAACATTGTCATAAATTTAGCAATTAATTTAACTGATGGAAAAAGATCAGTTTTTGACAAATCTTTATTAAGATCAATATATAAAACAACTTTATCAAGAATATTACAGACAAAGAGTACCCAGTAATTTTCATTGTGAAAGAACGGACAGAAAACCCATTTTTTATCTTTGAACATTTTAAAAGTGATGTAATTGCTAATAAAAGTTAAATCTTTATTGACCAATGCCTTATTAACCAATGAGTTAAGAACATGAACTTTTTTACATTCGATATAGAGAGAGCAATAGGCAACCAAATGATCATCTTTAAAAAACAAAAGAGAAGAAAGATCGTTTAAAGCATTTGAAAAACGAAAGCGGATTTGTACAAGTGAAAATTTTATTGAACCTTTTATCATCATTATAATTTACGTTATCTATATAACCACTACCAGAAAGGTGAGACACCGCATTGAGAGAATTCTGAATTTTGAAAGCTTTTTTCTTGATTTTATTAATAAATTTACGAGAGATAACCAAATTCTCAGCTTCAAAATTTTTACTGATCAAATGAAAAAATGCAACAATAAATGGAATGCAACAAAATTGTCTTGTTTATTTACTTTCAGTTGACAATAAGTAACTTTGACATCAATCCTAAAAACAATGTTTAAAGTAGAGCTTAACACCTGAGTCTGTTTTTGTACATAATCAGGCATAAACACAGATGGAAGTGGATCAAAATAAAATGAAATTAGACGAGTCTTGCAGTAAACAAAAGCAATACAATGCTTATTTAGAATATCCAAAGAACAAAACAATCTATTAGCAGAAAAAGAGCCTGAACAAAGTCTTGGATAAGATTGATTTTTATTTGCAAGACAGAAAAGAACGAGAGGGTTTAAAAAATTGTTTTATTCGAAACAAATTTACACAAATAACTATGAATATCAAGACCGGTAAAGAAAGAATTATACTGGAAAAATTCGTAAGTATTTTCAACAATCTCATTACTATCAGTGCAATCTACACCTGTCAAATCAATGAAATTAGAGACAGTGCAGACAGGTGTAAGCACAAGTTGTCAATTCGAACCAGGTACGATTAATTGTCGTCTGGTTCGTTTTATAATCAAAGTTACATTTTGAAGAAAACTCTTAACAACGTCAGAAAAGATCAAGGCCGATGCAGTTTCAAGATTTTTTTCAACAGAAACCTGAGAAATAGTTTCTTTGGCAGATAAGAATAAACAATCATTATCCTTATCAGCAATGTCTACTATATTTTCATTAGCAATACCAGAGCAATTACTTCTTCCATTCACGTGATTAGTGCTTTGACTTTTGCTTAAGTCTCTAAATTCTTCATCCGGGCTATCAAGGCAAGGCTGACAGATAGGAAAGTGGGCGATACCTATTCTCAAGATTGAAACAGTTCATCTATCAGCGCAGATAGAACAATACATGTTCATAGGAGAAGTCTCACAGATATTAGATAAAAAATTTTCACATGGAGAAGATTTAGAATAATTTTCAGATGTAATCTTACAATCAACTTCAGGAACATTAGACATCTTATTCAAAACAGTCAGAGGTTTCAAATAAGATGGTTTAGAATTTAGAAAATTGATTAATTATAAAGACCTTTCACATGCGCATGGACTGTTCTGATCGATGAGCCATATCTCCTGACTAATTTTCAATTTATCTCAAAGTTACAATTTTCAATTAAAGAATAAAATACAATTTGTATTATATGGTGATTTTGAAACCTTTAATTTAATAAAAAGTAATGATCAAAGATGAAATTTCAAAGCAATAATGATCCAACTTCGTTGAAGTTGCAAAACAATGAAATACAACAAAACCATTATCTTTAGGTATTTAATTAAAAAGAAATTTTTAACATTTAATTAAATCACAATATTATTAATTTTATGGACAAAATATAATAAATAATTTTTTAGTATTTCAAGAAAATATTAATATAAAATTAACTGATAATAAAAAATACAAACATTTCAATTATTATGACAAGATGAAATAAACTGGAATAAATCAAAAAGATGTTATTATTATAATAAACTTTTGAATGATCCATCAAAGATGGAGTTGCCGAGCAATGAAAACAAAGTAAAACACCATGATCATTTAAATGGAAAATATAGAGAAACAGCTCACTATGCTTGTAATATAAATGATAAATCTTTAAATTTCTTTATTTCATTTTTTTTTCATAATGGATCAAAATATGATAATCACTTATTCTTTGTAGATCTATTAAAATATCCTAATGAAAATATTAAAATACTTCCTCAAATAGATGAAGAATATATAAGTTTTAGTTTTTAAAACATTAGATTTTTAGATTCAATGAAAATGATTCCTTTTACTTTTATAGAATCAATAGGAAATATGTTAGTAATATCAGATTAGTATGAAATTTGAAAATCATTTAAACTAGAACCTCAAAAAGGAATTTATCTTTATGATTATATTAAAAGTGGTGATTTCCATGAACTTGATGAAATAATATCTACAAAGCTGAATTCAAATATAAATGATTTCTATTCAACCATTAAACAAAAGTCTATTTTAGAATATTAATATAACTACTTTTTAGTCAAATATAAAAATTTTACTACATTTAAAGAATATATGTTATTACTTGAAATTGGATGTATTGATTTTATCAGATTTCTTTGAGAACTTTACAGAAACATCTTTACAATATTATGAGATAGATCCCTGTTATTGTATTCTGCTCCCGGATTAAGTTGGAATGCAGGATTAAAATATATTAAAGTTAAATTAAAAGGTTTTAAACAAAATACATTTAATCACTTATTATTTATAGAAAAAGGAATAAAAGGTGGAATTTCATCAGTACATGGTAGTAGAAAAGTTATATTGAATAATAAAATAACTAATATTAATTTTGAATGTTAGCATTAATTTTGAATCCGAGTAGCGTTAGATCTTCGACCTATCCAACAAAGGTGGCATTTCACAGTAATGATAAAGATCCAGTGACGGCACAACAAAGTTGTACTCATGTAGTGACGTTGACTTCAAAGTAAAGATAATATAGACTTTTCTTTTTACTTTAAAGAAACATATCTAACATATTATGATGCATGTTCATTATATTCTACGTGTATGACAATGCCTTACCCACGGGTGAAATGTTTGAAGATAAAAATGAAAATTATGGAAGAACATCATCTGATAAAATAGGTTATATATGTAGTTGATTTAGAGTATCCTACAGAGTTACATGAGAAAACTAAATACTTTTCTTTATGTCCAGAGAAGATTAAAATAAATGATTCATTATTAACTAATTATCAAATTATAAATAAAACCAGTAACATATTTAATGAGAAACTAATGCTTAGTCAATTTGATAAAAATGAATATATAGTAGAAGGATCTTTAATAGAATTTTATCTTGATTAAGGAATGATTTTAAGAAAAAGTGACTAAAAGACTACTATTAAAAAAATCTACTTCGTTAAAAGGTTGTATAGAAAAAAGAAATAAGTCTAAAAGAATAAAAAACAAAGATAAAAATTCTTAACGGAATTTTGGATGATTTCCAGTGGGTGTTCAAATCCCACCTTCATCCGGCCCAGAAAATAGAATGTTTTAAAGTATTCTTACACTCTAGGCTTCCTTTCCACTTTAGAAATAGAATGGTGGATATCCTAACATTGTCATCACCTTTGGCTAGACAAGGGGAGGGGAGGGGCAAATGGTTGGATTTGACGAGTTTGTCAGAAAGACATTGAGATCAATCACCGACACCACATTGATCCAAAGTACAAATATTTCTTATTTGTACACCCTTACGGCACTTGGGGGTTTCGGGATAGTCCCTGCACACGATGAATATCACATTTGCAGTGTGGTGCAGGGATTACGATTTCTGACAAGCAGTGACCATCACTGTAGGTCACTCTTGACCCGATCCTTGCTACACAATGTGAGGAAAAGGTTTCGTTTAGAAACTTCGGTAGACCTAGATTTGGCATTGAAAAGGCTAAGCGATAATATCAAAAGTGATCTCAATGCCCAAAGCACATGGTGGACCAAGGTACGACTTTCCGTGAAGGCTCTCCGATCCAGAATTATGGAATGTGAATTCCTTTTTTTGAGGAGGAGGTCAAGCTAAAAATAACAATGAAGTTGATTAACGGTGAGTCGACGAGTTATTTTTTCGGAAAGAAGAATATAGATGAGACCAGAATGACTCTTCACCAAGGCCTGGGTATCCATTACTTCAACAATTGGATGAATCACGTGGGCCAAGGTCGGGTTTTGGGTTGTTCCTCAATGAGTGTTCGATTCAATAAAATCTTGATAAACAATACAGTGCCTGCAACGCATTGGTTCTTCTTGATTAAATCCCGGAGTAATAATTTAAATATGCAACAAAGTTATCTTCCCTTAAAGAAGATTTCTAAACAACAAATAGTATTTGATATTTATAAAAGTGATCCAAAAACTATAAATGAAAAATGAGTATTTATACAATGATTCTTTTTAATGAGATGGATCTTCAGGAATCGGGAGTAAAATATTGTTGTAAAAATCATAGTTAAAACACGCTTCAAAAACCTTTTAACCGTTAAACTCTTAACCCGCTCCCTTTTTATTTAATAGACTTAACATTTGGTGAGCCAGTCGTGATAATAAGTTCGGAGCTTTTAAAATTCTAATAAATTAAATCTTTAAAAACGGCAACTGAAAATATTGATAATAATTTTCCAATTGTTGAAACAACTGATTCTGAAACGCAAACAGATACCCTTAACATAAAAACTAAACGATTAACGAAAGCAAAGAGCAATTTTCAGAGAATCCTAAAAAGTTAATCCGTTCTCAAACTCGACTTCATACTACTGAAACTATAGATAATATTTTACCACAACAAACAAAAATGGCCGACGAAAATAATGATAATCAAAATAATGTATACACAGGTTTTATTAAAATAGAAACGTACAATAGGAATCCGGCAGATTTACCCGATTTTCTATCAAATTATTATATAGTTATGAGAGCTTATGAATACAGTGAAAAGGTCATGAAGAACCGTTTACCGATATATTTAAAAGGTGCAGCACGAGATTCTTATTTGGATTTAGTTGAAAGGGAAAAGATGTTGACTGGGCAAGCGTAAAAGAGGCTTTAGAGAAACAAATTCTTACTGGTAATACAGGTCATCTATTTAGACAGCAGTTCTATAATCTTAAACAAAAAGTAAATGAAACAGTGTCAGAGTAAACGCATAATTTAAGAACCGTAGCCAAGAGAGCTTTCGGTCTATAAGATAATTGGGACGAAAATACAAAAGTGATAGTCAAGACCAGTGGTGGTCAGGACTACGCTATGAGATCAAAGCAGCCATCGTGCTGTATAGACATGAGGCCTTTGATCAAGTAATTCCAAAGGCAAAATTGGCTGAAACCGTTGTAGAGGTAAGAGTCATATATACAGTTAATAAAAGTCCGCAGTCCCCTGAATTGAGACCAAAATCACCAAGTAATGTAAGACATAATCCAGTAATTCAATGTTATAAATGCAACGAAATGAGCCATGGAGCTCGAGACTGTCCAAATAATAAAAAAGTAAGATTTGATGATTTTTCTACTAAACCCTATGGAGGTTTAGATAGAAATAATCAATCGAATCAATCCCCAAATACCTATTTTCAGAGAAAGTCAAACAATACAGGGTGCGCCACTTAAATCGGGAAGATAATAATTGTTACAAATCTTACATTTTAAATTAGAAAAGTAATTTT
>JBBMKC010057783.1:0-17634 GCA_037834085.1 Bipalium vagum | reverse complement strand
ATTCGGGATAAAAATGTATCATCCTTGGATATATTTGACAGCATCCGTTTGCAAAAGGCATAACGATTTGACTTATGATTGTCTGAGAGAGACTGTCCAATTGTAACTTTATAGGGAAATAATTTCAATTCACGTCTGAGATACGTGTGAACTAATCCAATAGAGGAACCTGAAGCAGAAATCAGTTTCCTTATGCTCGTAGATGTTCCCTCTGCTTTCATCTGGTGTAAAACAGTATCAATATCCTTTCTTTTCTATTCTGAAGCTCTAGGAGATCGCACATTGTGATCTTTATTAATGCAACCAGTTTGCTGGAATTTAAAAATAACTTTTCTTATTTGCTGTATTGAAGACGTGTCACTCTTTCGTTTTATTTTTTTTCGGTTGAAAATATTCTCTGAGTTTCAGCGAAACTCTCAGTTTTAAAAAATAGCTCTACCAGCCTAATTTTATCCGATTTTGATAATATGTAAGACATATCAAAAAATTTAATTTAATTTTAAACACGTACATTTATTTATTGTCATTATTTATGCATTTAAACAACATAAGTTTATATATAAAGTAGGATTTACTAAATCCCCAATAAAGGTTATTCGATCAAATAAATTTATTTTAAATAAAACTTTACAGCATAAAAAATATTACGCTTTTATTTATGAACGTTTAACTTGAACACCCAGTATGTATTTAAACAGGTGTGTACTTATCATTCGTCCATAAAAAGAACCTTTATTACTTTCATTCGTTTTTGCTCCCTACAAATAAATTAAAAAGCTCAGTAATTCAATTTATAATTTTATGTAAATACAGACGGTACAAACATTTACAATTCAAAAAGATGTCATTCAAACGATCGCCTCTGGCAACCTTGCAACTCTGGGCTCTTTGTATGACATGCTACATTATATTTTCGCAAAACTTCTTAATTATGGCCAGTTGCATTATAAAAAAATTATAAGTTATTATTATTAATTATTATTATTATATTATATTTTATATTAATAATATAAAAAACAAAAAATGTATTTAAAAGTATTTACCATCAAATTATCCCTGATTGTTGATACGATGTGGTTGGATTTCCTGTACTGAGACTTCAGTATTATGCATTTGCTGATGTAGCTATCTTCACCCCTGTAGCTAACAATGATTCCTATATAAACGCTGCTGCACAAACTGCTCATAACATAAGAGATGTTGTTTATCTTACAGCTGAATAGAACTTTCTGAAAGTTGGTCAATGATTTCATGATTTAAACATATTTTACATTTGTCTCTTTATTTTTAATAAGCAAATCAACATCCGTTAAGATCATTAAACAACTGGGCGACTCAAATCCATTCTTTTTCATTTTCTTTTTTGCCATCTTTTAAAAGAATAGTAAAATTGTTAAGATCATTTACAACCAAACCTTCATATTTTTGAATGCCATTTTCACTGTATCAATCCCATAAGCTTCAACGACATCGAAGACCCCTTCAAACTATGATTAGAAACATGAAAAATTGTAAAATCACTTAAAGGTATAAAATATTTTAAAATAGAGATTAATTATAGATTTTCGTGGAGATAAATCCAGAAAATCTATAATCTTAATAAAAGGACGTGCATATAAAAAACTATTAATTTTATTACAATAAAAATTAGCAGGTTTTTGATTAACTTATGACTCAACTACACCCCATAGGTAATAATAGAGAGGATACAGTCAAATCTCTGAGGTGAATATAAATCGGATGATCAACGTATGGTAGATTTCCGTAAAGCAATGCTTATTTTTACCTAGGTTTATGGGTAAGATCAGAGTCTTGCTGAAAAAAATATTGTCACCTACTAATTATTTCGTTCATCCACGGTTTTACAACCTTATCTAACACAACGATATATGTCATCCACTTTGAGATCAAATTGGAAAATTGAGGTGGCATTATCTTGTCCTATCTGCTTTCTATCATTTCTTTTGCGGTCAGATCATATATTGTGACATTTTATTTTGGCGTTTACTGTGTCCTTTGTCTCAATAAACCTTTTGACCAACTGATAAACCATTGAATTATTTCTTTTGACTTTATTCCGGTTCAAAGTGACTACAATAATGCCGTTCTTCGTTTCTATTCTTAATCCAAAATTAATATTAAATAATTCAAGTTTAGCTAATCTATTTTATTGATAAATTAGTTTATTTAAACAAAAACAATTATAATGATTATAATGATTTCCTTTTCATATAACTTTGAAAATGTTCCGGATTTATTTCGACGACCCATTATAATATCAAATTCTAAAGTATTATGAACGATTCCAGATGATACAATGATCACCTCAATATATACCTTCGTCATTTTCATTAAATTAATATTCTTTAACTTTTTTCCCACTAATTCCGCGACGTTATAATTTATATGTGCATTTATTTTTACTAATAGTTTTTGTATTAATTTTAAAAAATTTTCATAAAAATAAGTAGGAATTTTATTAAATTTTAATAATTTTATATTTTACATAAATTTATTTATATTATTTTATTTAGCAGATAATTTCCTAGATCTAATAATAATATATTATTATTAGATAATATTATGGTCCTTTTTAATTTTATAAATATGAACTATATTTTTGATGCATTTTTTAAAAACCAATTTTTCTTTAAATTTTTTTTGAAAATTACTTTAATATATTTGATAAAAAATTTTCGAAACATTTTGGCTTTAAAATTTTATAATTTTTCAGATATTCCAAAATAGTACTTCAGACATAGAAAGATTCTATTAAAGTAAAATTGTATTGAATGGCTGGAATCTAATATTAGGTTGTCAAAAAATTAATGTCGTTATTAAACTGGAAAAATATTTTTGTTTGAATTAATCAACATAATTTATTTGGCAGCAGAATTTTGAAAAGGACAGTACTATGTAAAGGAAATAATTAAATTTATGAATGATTATTGTTTAAATAATCAGCACAGGAACAAAAGATTGGGTTTTTAGATATATTTTTTTTATTATGGAATTTCTTCTCGATAATACTGAACAGATTAACATTGTGACCACACCAGGACACCAACCAGCGGACAAGTTCTAGAATGTCGAAAAGTAAAGGAATGTGAAAGAAATGGAAGTAAGAGACTCGGGACGGTTAAGGATATGGATGTGAGCTCTAAAGGGGGGGATGCGAGATAAATTGAAAATTAATCGGTGGATGTAGCTCAGCGGTCAGAGCAGTCTTTATTCTTGTGAAGGGTTCCGGGTTCGAATCCCGGTATCTTCTATTAATCTTCCCATTAATATATAATTAATATTTATTATTCAGATAAACTAATTGATACCTGATTTTAGAAAATAAAATGAATGGCAAACATTTAAACACTTTTGACAACCTAATAGACAATCTATATTGTTTCCTTTCAGTTTTGAAACTATTATGGATGCTTTAACTCAATATAATAATAAATATAATTCGTCGTTCTTGTGTTAGTATTAAAATACGATTTTAATGAAAAAAAATTATTTTTGTATTTTTAAAAAATAATATTTTGGGGGAAATTTTTTAAAAAAATTTTTTAGATTCATTTTTAGTCCCAGAAATTATTGATATATCCAACTCTCTATTTTAAAAAATATAATTTTGAAAATATTAAAAAATGTAAAAATTAAAACAAAATTATATTTATGCTTCAACTTATATTTTCACAATTCATTTTTCCCTTTATTATTTGAAATTTTACTCTTGAAGAATAATTACAGTGATAAAATCTGAAAGAATTTCATTTTATTTATTTTTTGGCAAATATAAATGTAAATTGATAAACGTAATAAAACAGATCGGTATTTTTTACAGGACAACATTAATGAAATTATCGTTATAATGTATCTTCATTGACAAGTTGTTTCCACAAGAGATATCAAATGACAGACCATGACAACATTTAGTCATGCGTCCCGTTGTAAGGCGCACTAGATAGAAATCGAGATCCTCTATAAAATTCTTAAGATTTGTCTTTTATCTCTTCTTTTGATCTATATTATATTTGAATATTTTTACAAAGGTTCGGTGGGAAAGTATTTTGTGAGAATACAACCCACATCAGCTCGTGACATCTCTAGATTCTTTCCATATAAATATATTTATTTAGTGCAATTCGATCAAATATATTTGATAATCTCAATGTTTCAGTTGTAATGTTTTAATGGTGGGTTATTGAAATTGAGTATAATAATAATATTATTATTAGAGGGGTGGATTATATGTTGTCAGTAGGCCCTTTATTATTACTATCTGACACAAATATTTAGGATATATATAATTGATTGGAGATATGAAGATTATGTTGATAAAATGTAATATCTATTCAGAAATCGCACAACTTTCTTCTCTCTAGATTAACTCATTCTGAGAAGAGACAGTAATAAAGTTAATTAAAACTGATAAATCCAATTTCATTGAGGCAGAGAAGAAGTAATGATCCAGCTCTGGTAAGTACTGTATCAACAGATCGAACAGATTTCTTGAATCTTTCGGTAAAGTAATTTTGATAAGGGATATCTTCTCTGTTTTCGTTTACTACTCATGGGATCACCTGCGGATAGTAAAACATGCTTCTACTGAAACCACCTATTGATTATTACATCGAGACTTTCTATGGCTTTTCTTTTATTGTTTTGATATTCTTACTTTCTTCGATTATTTTTTATATTCCACCATAATAATAACCTCATTTAATCTCATTATAGGGATGAATGTAAATCGAAAATAGCAACCCTATATATCCAAGTTGAAAGAAGGAAAAGTACTTTAAACTTTTTTGTTATAATTTTTCATTTTAAATAAAATTTTTAAAAATCTTACTTTAACTTTAAACTCATAATCATAAGCTAGAGTCATCTGCAAATATGAAGATCTGTTATCATTATTTTCCTAGATATTAGGTGACGTTTCAAAGTCCTAGGTTCATGTTTATCACTTGATTTATCCAATATAAAATGAATAAAACAACGAAAATTATTTTAAAAAATAAAAATATTATAAATGCTCATATAAATAAAATGGTACCAAATATTTACTTGAAAACTAACAGGGTACCCTTACATTATTCTATATGAACACCATTCCACTCTAAGGGCTCTAATTATTTTCATCTTTTAAAACTGTATTGTAAAAGTGTAACGGTTTAGAAATGAGCCATATTTGAAAAGGGAAAACAATCTAAACCGACTCCTTTTATATTATTTCTCGAAATAATAAAAATCTAGCTAAGCCTGGACTATATTGAAAATGAAATAGCATTTTCCCATTTACATCGTGTAAAACAGTGTAGGACTGTGTAGACCAATGGTGCCCAATCTTTTAGTACCAAAGAGTACATTCTAAATTACTATGACGGGCAAAAATTGTTTTTACGGGCACTTTTAAATTAACAATACAAATAATCAACAACAAAATACTTTTAAGTTAACATACACTTTCTTTATTCATTGCTGTGAGATAAATTGAAAATTAGTCTGGGAATGTAGCTCAGTGGTCAGATCAGTCCACACGTATGTGAAGGTTGAATTTTCACCCTCATTAAAAACGTTTACGAGTTGGTTGCCAATTTAATCAGGGTGGTGTGAGCATTAAAGAGGCACCACGATCTGGTAGACTAAAAACAGCAACCTCCGAGGAAATGGTGGAAAATATTCAAGAAATCGTGTTGACAGACCGTAGATTAAAATTGATTCAGATTGCTGAAGCTACAGGCATCTCGAAATAGCGTGTTCATCACATCTTGCATGAAGAATTTAGTATGAAAAAGCTGTGTGCAAGATGGGTACCGTGTGTGATAACGCCACATCAAAAAAACATCGTGTGGCAACTTCAGAGCAGTGTTTGCAGCTTTTACGACATCATCCAGATTTCTTCAATCAATTTATCACTGTGGTCAAAATCCGGCTTCATTATTATCCGCCGAAAACAAAAATTCAATCAACGCAATGAACAGCAAAGGATGAACCAGCGACCAAGAAGGCGAAAACGGTTCACTCGTCAGGAAAAATTCTGGCTACCGTATTTTGGGTTACTAAAGGTATTATTTTTATGGGCTGCCTTGAAAAAGATAAGACGATAACTGTGTTATATTACGCAAACCAACTTGATAAGCTGTTACAGCATATTCGTGAGAAATGTCCAGGTCTGTCGAGTAAACAAATTTTTTCAACCTTGATATGCACCTGCTCACACATGTAAATTTTCAAGGGAAAAATTTAAAAAGTTGCACTTAATTAATTAATTCCACACCCATCTAATTCTCCAAATCTGGCCCCGTCAGAAACCTGAAGAAAATTCTCGATGGACAAAGATTTTCGTCAAATAGTGAGATTTTGAGAAACCTTTAATAAAGTTTGATCAGCTTGTAGGAGGCAACATTGAAAAATAAATTTGTTTATGTTTCGATTTTATTGTATCACTGAACTTTTCAACCCACCCTCGTATACTATACATATAAAAATTTGAAGGAGGCTTTTTTTAAATGCAAACTTTTTTCAAAACAGATGCATTATTTTTTATTTTAATATTTTAAGTTTTTTGAATAGTATAAATTATTTTTTTATTGAAACGAAATTTTTTTCTATATTATTATTTATTCCTTAATCGTTTTTACCAATTTCTCTTGAATCAATAAAAGATTTTTGAATTTGAACACGATGAGAACCGATTTTTTAATTAAAGATACGGTTGTATTTTATATCACACAATGTTTATTGAGATTTTTTTATTTACTTCATTTTCTTAGCATTTTTTCCTTTTTTCTTTATAACTAGCTAAGTTATTATATACTTTTCTTAATCTACTTTTTTAGAATGCTTGCTAATTCGAGTTTTGAGGAATCCTTGTCAATTCCCTTTGTTTATGTGGTAGTCAGAGTCAAAGAGGGAAAAGAAATAATTTTAGTTATCAGTAATCAACAATTTAATCAAAAAATCAATATCAAAAATTCCTCTGTTCAATTAGCAAATTCATCTAGTTGGTTTCAGATTAGCAATCAAATCAAAACTTTTATTACTCATAAAAACATTTACATTTTATTGTTATAAATTTTTTTGATTAAGTTAATTAATTTTTTTAATCATAAATAAATAAAAAATAATGATAACTAAATTAAAATAAATATATAAAATTACTTTTATAAAAAAAATTATATATTAAATAATAATATAATAATAACAAGTAATATGGATATTATTAAGAGTTTTTCATTAAGGAAGACGCATTTTCTATTTTGAATATAAACTTTTATTTAATTTCATTTGTTTTAACATTTCGTTTATATATTTATTAATGTTCACCGTTTTGAATGTGCATCAATTTACAAATGAACAATAATTTCAAATAATTCAAATTTATTACCAAAGTACCCGTTCAATGAAAAAAAAATAAAAGCGTATTAAAACCAATTTTGGCTGTCAACTGATTAGAAGAACAGAGAAATGTCTGGTGCAAAACTTTGAGCAAATACATTGACTTATGAATGTTGCAACTCCAAGAAGACCAAGAAATGTGTGGTGTAAAAGAAATATTGCAGCTGTTAAAATGTCAATTAAAAGAAACCAAAATGAATGGATTCGACTCAGTCCTCTGAAATTAGGTGTCTTCCAAACAAAGATTAAACAGAACTCCCAAGAGGAAAGTGTTCCAGTGGTATGTCCTAGTAGTGGTGGGCTTATAAAACAGATTTATCAGATCCCGTAAAGATACTAATAATTTCTGTGGTGTTCATACTGTCTTTCGTGGTGTAGCACTTGCCATTTCTATAGGAAAATACTTTCAAAAAAGAAAAACTGTTTCACTTTTTCTGCAGACCCCTTTCGGTTATGTGTTAAATAATTTATTTTTTATTTCTCATTCTTACTTTTCTATTTTCTTATTATTTCTTAACCTTTTTATGTAATTGATTTTTAGCTTAAAAATTTTTAAAAATAACAAAATTTACTAATCGTATAATCGAATCAGGTATTTTTTCTCAAAACATATTTATTGAATGCGAAACAAAAACATTTTTAGTAAATAAATTTTCTTCTTTCTTAGTATTGACATTAATTTATAAAACGTACTGAAACTTTGTACGCATATAATAAAGCTCTCCAGTGTAAAACACGTAATGTAAGTCAAATTAAGAACAAAATATTAAAGTTCCATGAGCAATATCAAGGGATTTCATATTAAATCCCCCGGCAATCTCAGGATATCAAGGAGAAATCGCCAACCTTAATAGAAATAACAATTATTGAGTGTATTATAGTACTTTGAGTGTATCAAATATGTGGACGGATAAGATTAAAGGGGCACTATTAATACTTACAACACTTCAGACAATAAACCTGCTGATTAACTATCAGCAACTGAATTATATAAAATGTTTCATAATCTTAGCCGCACCTTAAGATTTGCATAGTCCTATAGAGATGTGTTGGTGAAGAAGAAGAAAATATTTTAAAATTAAATGAAGTTAAAAAGCATTAGTTTAACAAGGGCTAATTTATTGGAACGTATTTCAACATGTAGTATAAACCAATATAAAAACACACGTTTTTGAAAAAATTGGTAACGAAGAATGAAAAATGAGTTGTTCACTGAAATGTGGTTCTTAAAAGATTATAACATTGGAAGACGTCAGAAAAGCAGGATTGCACATCTAGAAAATGATGATACTCGTTAAAATAACATTGAACAATATAGTACTCAAAAAGCACTCGTAATAAGTAAATCCTTTGGACAATGTATACAAAAACGATGTTATCTGGCCTCATATCATTGATCATAAGAAAATTGATATTAAGGTTTGGAAATCTTTTCCATGTATAGAAATTTTTACTTACGTTATAATTTTCATTTTTAGCCGCTACAGAATTCCTTGAACGGGAAAACTTTCAGGGTCGAGAAGCTCATTAAAAGCTCAGCGAGACATTTTTTAACAGGAAATCACTTATATAACATTAATTCAAAGATGGCAGGATTTGATTAATTATAATTTATTATTTTATAACTCTACAATTCATTTTTATGATTTCTGTTTTACGGTGAAAATTTAAAATTTACATAACTTATTATACTTTTCATAATTTAAACTGAATTTTTGGTATGATAATATCATTTGGGCCCCTTTGTTTAAATTACCTATATGCACTTACTCCAATAATTATCCATACGATTATAATGCAAATAATAAAATAACATTTAAAGAAAAAATCGTTAGAATATTATTGTTAGAGATATATAGGCCATTGTTTCTAAGTATGCTGCATATTTAAAAACAACAAGAGGATGAAAATAGTTTGTTTTACAAATATAAGCATAATTACTAGAAAAGTTTGAAAATATGTGACACAAAAAATATCGGTACGAATATATTTATGTTAAACAGACAAACAATTAGTAACAACATTTTGTTCTTAATAATTATTTGTCCCACCTTATTCTTAATAATCATGTCACAGCGCTTATTCATAGAACTGAACACGTTATTACAAAAAATCTGGAGTAAGAATATCTGGATTAAGAATATCGAATTGGGACGTTAGGTAACTCAACAAAATATTTGCTATCAGAAGGTTTTATAGAGTTTAATTCGAAACTAATGGGGACAAAATAACAGAAAACTACACAATAAAAGCAAATTGAGAACATATCGATTAATGATAAATACGTTTATTGGTAAAAACTAAAAGTAATTATTACAAATAAGGTTAATAAGAATCTCTGGAATTCCTTTCACAGTTGCCTTGTAAGCTGTGGAAAGTCCCTGAGACAATTTACCAGCCTAACCGCTGTGTAAACAAAAGGAGAAAAAAGATGGGAATAAAAAAGGAAAATTCTGAATGCTAAGGACTAGTGATTATTGGATTGACTGATTTTGATGTATATTTTTTATATATTTTATTTACTGATTCTTAATAAACCAGAAATTAATTCACAAAATGGAGAAAGCAGAAATCAATAGATGATTAATGTTTTCCTTAATTAATATTTTTAAAAAATAATTATTTTTAAAAAATAATTTTAAAAAAAAATTTTAGATATTTAAAAATGATATTTTTAAATTTTTTAGAATTAAAAAGTTTTTTTGACTTTTATCCAATATATATATATCTTGTGCAATTTAATATCAAAAGAGATGATAATAGTAATGATAATAAAATTAACCAAATTTTCTTATGACACTGAAACTTGATTTTGCAATGAGTCCCTAGAATACTTGTGATTGAGCTTATGTACTCCGCGTTACACAGGATGTTCTTGGAATGTAAATATTTTACAATTTATAGCGTCCAATTTTTGTTTATGCTTGTAAAATCTGACTCTGTTATCTGTCTGAATATGTTTGGTGCTTATTGACCTTAAATTTTTTAAGCTTGATGAAGCTAATTTTTTGTGCCTTTCGTCAATCTTATGCTGACCTTAAATATTTTTCAAACTCAGACTCATACTATTTTTAAAACTATGTTGTTCCAATTTAAACTTTTACCTATTTTTTTATTCCTTTTTTAATTATTTTAACTATGAATTATATGTTTAGTAAGTCAGCTTATCCATTTTTAAATTACACATTTAATTTATTTTTTGAAATAATTTAATTTATAATAATAATAATGATATTAATAATAATAATAATAATAATAATATAAACATTTAGGATAATTTCTCAGAGATTTTTATTTTACGTGAATATGAAAATAAATAAAAACTAAACATAACAAATAAAAAGATGCTTTATTAATTAATCTCACAAATTGTCTAATTTTTTTGCAAAAATGTTTTAATCACAAAAATTTTTAGTTCTTTCGCAGTCTCCACAGATGACTTTGAGGTCCATAATTCTATCATACCGAATTTTCTTTTTCCTAACTATGAAAATACCAAAGAAATGTTTAACTTTATTTCCAAAATCTCCTGAAACTCTGTGGAGGATTATTTGTGATAAAAATAATAAAATAAATATATTTATGATTTCTTAGTAGGTTTTTAAAATTATTTTTATAAATCTCGTTAGATATACATACTGTGAGTACTAAGTTGCTAAACCTATCATAGAAATGCTAAAGATTGTATTGGAGGTTTTACCCAATCCACTGTACTCACCAAATATTGATAAATCTAACCATGACATGATCAGTCGATAGACCTTAGTCTGTCTGACCAGAGCTTCAAGAATTATGATGACAAAAACTGGTAAAATGAGTGGATTGCTTCGAAACAAGTTCTCAAGTCCTTGAAATACTCAAAAATACATAAATATAATGAAAAGCTGTAGAACTTTCATCCAATCTTATACATAGGTTGTGCTGAAAATCTATTCTCATTAAAAGAAATAATAATTTCTACAAATTCAATTATATCTTGATAGAAAAGCTTGTAGAAAATAGGAAATAGAAATTATTAATTATTAATTAACTTTTTATTGATTTTCAATCTAATCAATAATTTGAATTTGAAAGGAATGGTAATACTGATTGAAGGTTTTTATGTGAAAACATTTATTTTCAGAAAGAGATTTTATCTCTTCACATCGGACAAGCCGGTAACCAGATAGGCTTTTCAAATTGGGAATTGTTATGTGCCGAGCACGGAATTGATAGGAGCGGAAAGATGAGTGACGGAATACACGGAAGTGACAGATTATTTGAAACGTTTTTCTCAGAATCCCATTGTGGACAATTTGTGCCTAGGGGTCTTTTCATTGATCTGGAGCCAACTGTTCTTAGTAATTGTAATGTAATATTAAAATAGTTAATTGTTGGATATTTCTAGACCAATTAAGAACAGGGTCATATAGAAACCTTTACCATCCTTTCCAATTGATTAATGGCATGGACGATAGTTCGGGAAATTTTTCTCGAGCATTTAACACAATAGGTCGATTGCTGTATCAAACGATTGAAAGTCATTTGAGAAAAGAGATTGAATCGTGTGATTTGGTAAACTCGATTTTGTTTTACAGGTCGCTGGCTGGTGGTTCCGGATCCGGTCTTACACCCATAATTTTTGAAATATTGGAGGAGTACATGAAGATTTTAACATTTGAGCTACCCATTCATCCTTCACCTCATTTCGATAGCTGTGTCGTCGGCCCGTATAATAGTATATTGGGAGAGCATTTTTGTATGGAGGAATGTGATATTGGGCTAATACTTGATAACGAAGCATTGTTTGACATTTCATGCAACATTTTGTTTGTGAAGCAGCCCACAATGACAACAATCAACAGAATCTTCGCTCAAGTCAATAGTGGTATAACAGCATCCTCGAGATTCAGCAGTGATATGTTCAATGACATTAAGGCAATTCTGACAAATCTCGTGCCTTATCCAAGAATACATTTTCCTCTCGTCAGTTTTGCTCCTTTGGGAAACGAGTTCAAGATGGACCGAGACGAAAACAGTCTGGCCGAAATCACCAAATCTGTGTTTGAAATCAACCACCAATTGGTGAAATGTGATCCGTTCAGTGGGAAATATTTAAGTTGTTCACTGGTGTATCGGGGCCTGGTGAACGCTTGTGAGGTCTTTTCCACATTATCGGAAATAAAGTCAAGTCGTCGATACAACTTCGTAGACTGGTGTCCCACAGGATTTAAAGTCGGAATTGTGAATAAGCCCCCTCTTATTTTACCGGACAGCTACATGGGGGACACAAAGAGCAGCGTGGTGATGATGACAAATTCCTCTTCCATCAGCATCATTTGGCAAAGGCTGGCCCAGAAATTCCACCGGCTGTACGCAAAACGGAGTTTTGTACATTGGTTCGTGTCAGAGGGTTTGGAAGAAAGCGAATTTTGTGAGGCTCTGTACAACTTGGCAATGCTGGCCAAAGATTATGAAGAGGTTTCGATTGATACCAAATTACTGCAGACAAGTTTGGTTGGAGAAATTCAGAAAGAATCCGATGCATCGGCAGAAGGAGAGGAATACAACTTCAAGCCGACTGAAAAGCTTAACAAAACAAATAGTGAGGAGCAGGAAGAAGACAGTGACGATAAAGATGACGATTCGGACAATGAAGAATCGAATGTTTCTAATTTCCTTTCGAAATTCAAGGATTTGAATTTCAATTCGAAGAACCAATCACAATCGCCCAGAACAAATGAAAAAATTAATTGTGATCCGATCAATATATTGTCCAGGAATTCGGATCTTTTCAATCTCAACTTAAACAGTTTAACGGTCAGTAATGAATTAATGATGAAAACCATCGATTCGACATCAAATATGCAACCTTCCAGTACTTATGGCACAGAAAATCCATCGAACCCCGAATCCATGAAAACAACTCTTTTCCATTCCGAAATGGATACCATCAACGACTTTTATATCAATAGCAACAATCACGAAATGTCCCAGTTGTTTTCGTTGACAGAACATTCCACGTCCAGCGAGGACGAAGAATCAACCTTGCTCCTCACACTCGTTTGTAAAACCCTGACCCATTAGGATATCATTTGCCGTTTATATAATTCTTTAAGTTTTCTGAGCTTAAATTAGAAACGATTTTGTATTTTTTTATTATTTTCCTGGTTTAACTATTGTATTCATTAAAATTTATTTTAATCACACCAATAAAAAGTTTTTATGACCTTCATATATTTTTTTGAAGATATATTTATCATAAACATGTTTAGTTTTAAAGAAAAACAAATTTCTTGTCACTCAGAATAAATTATTGATCGTTTGGTGGCATGCTTTCATGGTCTTTGTACTCAGCGGGCTTGACGCATCCGTATCTCATTTGTTTAATTGTTATGTCATTGATATAATTCGTTGAAAGCAATACTTTTAATGAAGCGGAGTCCATTAGAAGCCTCATTGACTCATACTTTATCAGTAAATCTCTTAGGTGAGACTAAAAATGTAAAATTAAAACATTAGTTCAAGAGTGGAAGGTCATTCATAAAAAAATGGTAAATAATTAACTATTTACTGAAAACCAACCCCGTTTATTTTAATTGTTCAGTTAAAGACCAAGGATTGAAATTTTTCCTTTAATATTAGTTGCGTTTCGTTAATTTTTTCAAACATTTCTTTAATTCTTTCCTTTCCAATTTATTTAATTCTTTATATTGTAAGACCTTTACAATCAAATCTTTTTAGAAATGAATTGTTCATGCTTGAATAAAATATAATATAGATCTTTTTTCTTATTTTGGTTTAAAATTTTTAATTTCCATTTCTTTTAAGTATATTCTTCGAATTGTCGCAATAGTGATCCTTTCGACTGGTTATCACAGGCTTTTCTCATAATTTGTGAAGGTTTACTTTAAAGCATATATATTTTTTTAATAAAAATAGATTAATCTATCATAACTTTTTCCCATCTCTCGGAAGTATTTTAAGGCCGAAAGATTCGATAGACCATCAATATCACGAAAATATGTCGAAACTAAGTCTGGGTGTTGTACGGTTGCCGAAGGATTTCATTATTTATTTTCCAAAGTTTCCGAATAGTTTTTACTAATAATAAGATCAGATGTAGTCATATAAGAAAAATAGGTCTTTAGATAGTGTCCCTTCAACTTTGCAAACATTAAATATCCGTTTATCAAGAAAAAATCTATACAACCGTGAACTCACTACCCTGAATTTGGTATCAATAATCTTTTCGAGTACTTAGGTTCTGAAGCGATGTTTCGATTCATTTCTCAATTATAGTCACAGAAGAAAACCGATTTCTAGTAAGATAGCTGAAATTTATGAGCTCAGGAAAGTATTGATAATTATTATTGATTATAATCAATGAGAAGAATCATTAATAATTTTCAGAAATATTGGTTTTTGTGTAATATTAAATACAACGATAAAATGATACCCCTTTTTGTACATTAAATGATTAAACAAAAAAATGAAACTAATATTTGACGACTGTTAGCTGTGATTTCAACAAATTGAGACAGTTTCATTCATAAAGAGAAATAATATTTAAACAAATTTCACAAAATCAATAAATTAATATAATGTGCCTTTATTATAAAGATTTTAAAATGTAATAAAACACATTTTAAATATTGAGCACTTTATAAAACTTTTAAAATTCTACAATATGTTTAAATATTCACAACGACAAAAGACCTGCCGAGCTCAAGGTAATCCTCAAAAATAAATGAAGTTTAATTGCTTAAAATACCATTTTTAAAAATATTTTTTCAACTCTTAATTCAGTAACTTTTGATGTTCATATATATTTACTCTTGTGTATATCCTTATGTAAAATTCAGTCAACCAATCATCTCAAACCTACGGAATATGTTTTTTAAAATCTTAATTAATCAAACAAAAATTGGTAGTTTTATTTTTTTGTTTAAATCTTGAAATGAATAAAAAGAAAGATTAGCAAGTTATAGTAATTATTTTATTAGGAACAATTTCTTTTTCAGACTAAATGTTTCCCAGACTTCAGACTCTAAATTACAAATTTAAAAATGGTGTGATTTTAAAACAAATCACCCTTTTCTTCTATTCAAGAATTGTATAAGCTCCGATGACATTGGGATGCCGGATTTGGCAGCATCACAAAGACCAACCTTTATGTCGTAAGTGGTAGTATTATAGGGACAAGGAATTCCAATATTAGTCAGAATTCTTAGGTCTTCTACATAAATTGAAAGACATTATATATCATAGAAAAATTACGAATACCAAGTCCAATACATCCCGGCTCGTTGAAGGTACAATGTTCTAAAATAAAACAAAGATAAAATATAAACCTTTCTTGAAATTTTAATTACCGCATAGGCGACTTTTATCGCATTTGAACCTTTTATCTGGCTGGAGAATATAACACTCATGACATTTGCTAGTACTGCTATCAATGAAAACTGGGACGTTTTCAGGCTTCCTGATAAAAATTATATACCATTACATAAATGCTAATTATTGTTGGGGTTGATAGCTGTAGATTGGTGGTAACAATATAAAGAAAAAGGTATTATCTGTATAAATAACATCAGAATTATCATTACTTCCTCAGATCAATAATAAAAATAGAATGTGTCCAATAAAATCAGAATGAAAAGAATATTAAAAAGATAGGGTTTTATAATACATTTGAATGATCTTAGTTTTTCGACTTAGCCCTACCTCCAAAATCGGAAACAATTAATAACAGTTTTACTGTCATTAAGCTACAGTGCAATTTGGACCAATTTCTGAAATGAAACACTTCTATAATCAAACCGAACTCCATATTTGGACCAATAATTTGTACTTATCATATTTCTCGATATTTTCATATAAGAAATAAAATTCTTGGTCCAAAAATGTCAATAATTTGTTTAAAAATTTAATAATTTGTTTTAATAATATTTTCGTGTATAACATTTTCAAAATCAGGAATGAGTAAAAAAATTATCATATGAAGATAAATATAATATTGCCAAGCAACTTTGCAATAAAGAATCTTTTAATTTCTATTATTACATCCATAAGTTCATATAAGCACGTTTCATAGCCTTTTTATGTCTTAACTTCTAATATTGGACCACTTTTGAAATATTGTGGCCCAAAATAAAAGTCGCATTGTATATGTAAGATATGCAGGGTGGCCAAAAAGTTGTTGCAATTTTATTTTCATTGATTTTTAAATTTTTGTTTAAGCGATTTACAGTTTTGATTTCTTCGAAAAACGTTGATCTGATACAACTTTTTAATTTGTTTGAATGTCTTTAGATTAATTAGTTATGAACCGTGAACACGAACGCATGACCATCTGTGAGTTGCACAAGGCTGGAATGAAGACTGCCGACATAGTTCGCACAAATGGATTCAAACAAAGAAATGCGTACAATGTTGTTAAACGATTCAAAGAACTGGCGACTTTGCAGTCAGACCTATCGGTGGTCGACCCATAACAGCAATAACAACACAGAACGTTCAAGATCCACCAATTTCATTTCCATGAGCATTGTTAAATTTTTTAAGCATTTAGGTTTAATTAAATCAAATATTCAATTGGATTAATTAAATCAAATATTCTTACATTGGATAAAAATTACAGTAATATAAGGTAGAATAGTTTTTCCCATAGACATCTCCAAAACACTGCGCCTTGCCGCAGCCCACCGAGCTCGCCTGGTCGAATCCGGCCTTTGAGAAAAATGATTTTTATTTCAGGAAATATAAAAAAATGATCATGAGCATCAAAGGCTTTCATTATCCATTATCAAAGACTGATATTGGTAATGTTACCTTGAATATGGATTCTACTTTTTAATATAATAGTAGAATTGGTCTGTGTTTTAAATTGGAAACCCCTTGCCTTTTTTGCTCATGATAACCACAACCGATTTTATTTATTAAAAATTATTTACACTAAGAAAATTTTCGCACAACCCATTTCCGTAGCATCTTTTCATTTTCTTGTTATAATGGTATTTTTCATTAAAAATATTTTGAGCCACATCTCTCCACGAAACGAAGTTACTCTTGTTTTGGGACATATGATAAAAAAGAGCTTGACCAATTTTACGATAGTTAACGTTGCACCTGAATTTGTATTATATTTATATATTATATTTATATATTATATTTATACATTATATTTATATATTATATTTATATATTATATTTATATATTATATTTATATATTATATTTATATATTATATTTATA
>JBBMKC010057678.1:0-17647 GCA_037834085.1 Bipalium vagum | reverse complement strand
CCTCGAACCGCTCTTGGTTTTTATCCCGTATCTCTGCCTTAACCAACACTTCTTCACCTTCTTTGAAACTTCGTCTTATAGCTGCAGTTGGTAACTGTCCTCTTTCCACTTGGGGATTTGTTACTCCATAATAATTCTCTCTGAATATTTTTTTCCCAAAGACCACTTCCGCCGGGCTCTTGTTAATCGTCTTTTGTAAAGTGGCATTTATTGCAAACTCTACTTCTAGCAAGATTTCTGTCTAATCTTGTGTCTCTCATGCAAGGTAGCATTAATAAAATCTTTCATTGTGCGGAATTGCCTTTCTATTTGACCATTATTGCAGTAATGATAAGGACTTGAATAACATAATTCAATATTTAGTTTATTAGTTTCTCTCATAAACTTTGAATCAAAAACTCTTCTGCAATCCTCATGTACTCGATCTGGACATCCAAATCGCATTATCCATTTATTTAGTATCGTCCTCCCATCTCATCTTGTCTATTTATTGATGTTAACGATACATATTTGCTAAACTGATCAATTATACCAAGTATTTATTTCCTTTGACCTCTTGTATCTGTCTTGGGCCCGCCTATATCGACTTATATATCAGCAAATAGTTCGGTTGCGTCTAATTTTATGATCTCCTTCTTTGTCCTGATGGTTTGCGTTTTATCTGTTTGACAAGCCTCGTATGATGCACTACCTACTGGATCATTTGTCCCATGTTTTTCATTTTGTATATCTTTCATATAGTATTCAACTTTTTCTGATTCTGTGTGGATCAATAGCGTGTGAATCTCGTTAATTTTATTTATCACTTCTTCACCTGAAATAAAAATCTCTTGAAAATCTTTAAATTCATTTCTTTTTAATTGCAAAGGAATAAACAGTATAAAGACGAAAATTGTTACACTAGGGTTTTTAAGTTTGTTTTCCTTGACATTTCAATTCATTCAATGTTTTGAAATGATTTCCATTTTACTGAAAGTACAAATATCACGTGAATGTTGGACATTGATTACATCATTTTTATGACGTTTGAATTCACCCTGCATTGACGTACATGTAATTAATGACTCATATTATTACGCAACTCATTATTTTTGAGTTGCAAATCTGTTAATAAGAGCACAATTACAGTTGATGAAAAATGGATTATATTTAATAATATGCAACAAGCAATATCTTGACAAAAATGAAATGAGCCTCACCACTGTTAAAGTTGACTCCTTTGAAAGAAAACAGCGTTCTGCATTTCCTGGGAAATGGAACACAAATTTTGAGTTCATTAGAATATGAATGAGACGGGTGCCTCACTTATCAATAATAGTTCCACATTGCGAATTCACAAATGATTAGTTTCAACTGAAATTTAAATAATTATAATAATTGGCCTGGTAGTTAATGTACAAAATTCTGCAATCGATGATAAGCAACCTTTATTTTCAATTCTTGATAATACAGGTGATAGACCTTAAGCTAAGATAATAAGACAATCGTCATATTTATCCGTCGTAGTACCTTCTAATTTCTATTTATTCAGATCCCACTAATAATTGTAAAAATTTCCAAACATTTGGGGACTACAAAGTCATAACCAATCAATATCCAAAATATCTGCGAAGTTCTGTGATAAATTTTTAATAAATCTTTCTAAGAGGTACAATTTGAATATTATGGAGATTATTTTACTGATTAAAAATTTGGTTAGTTATGTCTAATTTCAGTGAATAAGTAGGGTGGATAAAACATTTCAGCCAAGTTGAAATATCTTTTGTTTGGTCTTTAAAGAAACATGTGGTCTCGTGTTATTTTGTTGAAAGGTTACATCATTTTAATTTCTCAGTCCTGATCGCTTTTCTTCAATTTCTGACTTCAAATTATCAAGGTGAGTTCAGTTTTTATCGGAAATGATTTTTTCATTTTGTTTAATCAACACAATTTATAAAATTCCGTTCCAGTCCCACCAAATAAACAGTAATACCTTTTTGAGTGAAATTTATTTAATACTGTGGTTTTGGATGTGCAACACGTTTTCCCAAACATCTTTTGTACTGGACATTATTATATAAAATTTATTTTTCGTCTTTCGTAATAATTCTTTTGAGAAATGGACTTTCCTAATTTCGCCAGAGCAATAAATTTCATATTTATTTTCAATCGATTACTATTTTTCATTTTTATGGTGTGGTACCAAGTATCGCGTCGCGATTCATCTTAAACAAATAGCTTGAAATTGACATTTTAGAGAAAATGATAATACCAGTAATTTCATGTGTTGTATAATATGGATTTTCCTTAATTAAACTTTCGATAAACAAACCTTCACTCTGCCAACAATGTTCTCCCTGAGCGTTCACTCTCTTCACACTGGCCCGAACTTTTAAAAATCAGTGAGGTCATATACGTGCACTCATACTCATTTTCCCCATGCACTTCTCAAATTTTCTTTTTTCTCTGCATTAGATTTTTTTACTAAAATTAGATAAGATCAAGCAACGAAAATATTGATTATTGTCTATCATGTTTTTTTTTATAATTTCAACTCATAGGAATAATTTTTATTGAATAACGTACTTACAATGAGCGCACTAGATTAAGTATTGAAACAAACATATTTATTATGTTTTAAATGATTTAGACTCAATATTTTTCTTATTTAAGTCAATACAACACAATGAAAAGATTTTACACAACCCAGTAATAGATATTAAAAAGTATGTTAAGATATTTTTCAAATATAAATAATACCAGTTTATTTATTTGAAAAATTCAATTTCTTACCAAATTTATTTTGATACCTCAAACTAAACATAAAAATTGAAAAAAAAATTACAATTTTTCTAAAAAAAATATCGATTTTAAATATTTTCTTATTTTTAACTTAGATTATATTTATTTTTAAACTTGAAAATTTCAGAAAATCTTTTTTCTCTAAAATAAAGTTAAAAATAATCATAAATTATATGAACAAAAATCTGAAAAGTATTTTCCATCTTGTCGACATTATTAAGAAATACCATTCCTCAAAAAAGTTAATAATAAAAATTTATTTGTAAATATTTTTAATTAGTATAATTTTTTTAATTTAATCATTATCAAATTAAAACGTTTCGCAGTTGAATATTTAAATGGATCTATTTTGACATGATCCTGTTCATTGATATTAAGTACAGAATCATTTTCTTCTATTTCACTAATTGTCGAATAATTATTCATAATTATTATCAAATTAAAATCATTTTAATGGGAAATAATGTAACTACAGATTGCAGACGTCTAAATGAATTTTCTGTATTTAATTATTATATGTAATTAATTTTTAATTATTCGAATTATTATCAAATGTGATTTTACAATATCCACTAATAATTTTTTAATAATTTTTAATTAAAAGTAATGTTATCAGTAACCTTTTGTAATTTGTAAATAAACATCATTTATTTTAATTGACATAAAATAAGAATGGAAGAAATATAAAATTTATTTTAAAGATACAAGCATGTGATTTATAAAACTACGTTCTTAACATTCAAGTATAACTTAATAAAAGGTGAATATTTGTTATATAAATATCACTTTATATAATGATAATAATAATAATAATAATTATTATTATTATTATTACTATTGTAGAGCCTCCTAAACATTTATTCTGTAGTGATTCAATAAAAACATCTTTTTTTATTTTTTTTTAAATAAAAACTGTCAAAGAAAATATTTTAAAGTTTTAATAGCAGTCTAGCATGTTATTATTATTATTATTATTATTATTATTATTTATTTTTTTTTTTTATTATTATTATTTATACAGATTTTATTTTTTATTAATTATTTTGAATTATTTTTTTTTGTAAACAGTTTACAAAAACTCAGAGAATTTATGGACACTTAATAATTAATAATAGATGATAGATAATAAATATAGTCTCATTAAAAAAGGTTAAAATGTATGGCTTTCGTAAATTACATAAATAATATATAAGAAATTCATAAAAAACAACCTCTTAAAGCTAATCAAATATTAATACGATTTTACGGTAAAGAAAATGTTTTATTTATAAATAATAATAAATAAATTAGATAATAATAATTTAATAATAATAATCCATGCATAATAATTTTAAATATAATTAATCTAAGATTATTTTACTTTATTGAATTATTCACTAAGAAAATTTAATTAATAAGATTTATTTTGAAGTAGACTTTTTCTGCTTTTTGCAATTAATTAAGTGTTTCTAAAAACAAAACATTATAACGCATGTCTAATATCCCTTTCTATTTTTTTTATTTTCTATATTTTTATTTAAAGTTAATTATAAAAATTATTTTAAGAAAATATTTTAAAATGATTTTTTTAATTATAAAAAAGCTTATTTAATTTTTATAATTAATTTTTTAAACTTTTTAAGGGAACTATTTAAATTTCTTTTTTAAAAATATTTAGAAAAATGTAAAAAATAAAAGATTAGTTTAATATATTAATGAAAATTTTCAATAATGAATTCATAACAAAAACATATATTTTTACCTATATTATGTTCTCAAAGTTATTTTAACAAATAACATTAACTAAATTCTTCGTTGGACTGCTAATATTGCGGTTTGTAGCTCTTTGATAGTAAATACTCTTCATTTAGTAGTTTTTTAGTTTTCGGTAATATTAAATCTTTGTTTTCAGAGAAACCTTAAACCAATAATCAACTGTTGCGAGGTCCCAGGATATCCTGATGCTGCAAAAAATTCAATTGCTCATAGCTGCGTATTTCAGCTCATGAAACAGCTACATTAACTTATCTTTTAAATTTCGTTGAATAAGTGGGATATTAGTTTCCAATAATTATCTGAGAATTAACTTCTTACCATGCATATCAACAATTCAATATTTTATACCCATGAGGTATGTTGACAACACTTCCAGTCTCCTCAAACTTCTTCAACATTTGAATAATGCAGAACTTGTTGGTGTGCTATTCGTTTTTTTTTGCTATTGATATCTATAATTGCATCATTGGAATTATATCCATTACCATTATAAAATCGAATAAATCAATTTTCAAATCAAAATTCATACTTAAATTCAAAATATTTTTCATCAGTTATTCATTTAAACAAAAACCTACTTTTGTGTAGTTTCTAAAAATAGATAGATTTAAATAAAGCACATTTTTAATACAAAAGTGACAGTTCACAAGATTATTTTCTTCTTTTTGATACAAGTTTAAATTAAATGCAGCTCAGTTAAAAAATTATTTATTTATTTAAAAAAAAATAATAACGTTATAATAGTTTGTATTTTTATAAGTTGAAATGGTCATTAATCGATTTATTCTGTATTTCTGCCCTATTAAGCAGGTTCGACTCTTTTAGATTATATGGATGTCCGTACGTAATTTTTTTTTATTTTATTTTCTCATTTCGCAGATTCTTTATACATCATCTGTAAATCAATGCTACAAAATGAGTCTTCTCAAATCGACCTCTCAAGTGAATGAATCCTGCTGTGACATCCGTGATGAAGTAAGCATAGGCCTAAGATTAAGCTCATTAAGAGAAATGAACCTCTACTATCACAACTGTTAATAGGAGTTGAAGATTTCTACTAATGCAAAACGATCAATATAAATCGTCGATCAATCATTATCTTAATAATTATTTACTACAATTATCAATCTCATTTGTGATTTTTTTATAATCAATTTTTTCAGTTTAAATAATCAAAATGTTTCTTTTTAACACAGTTTAAATCAGTATTCTGTATAAATAATTATAGTAATATATTATTAATTTGGTGTTCTAATTTCTCACCCTACAGATTTTGGTCATTATAGATGAATTTAACACAGACCCGAATTTTGAGATCGAAGTTTATTCATGCAAACTTAGGTCTACTGAATTAAAAAAATTTCATAAATTTTTAATTATTTCCAAATATTTTTTTCAGTTGGTTGACAGGAGGGATTGGAAAGAAATTATTAATTATGACATCCTGCCATAAAAAAGGATATTAGTTCTGATCTGTTTTGTAATCAATTAACAAGAATAAAGTAAAGATTGGAGATTAGGTTACATTTGATATAAAGAAAGATCAATTGTTTCAGTACGACAATATCAGATTATATATATCTTTGAATTACTATCAAATAGTGATCGAGTTCTGCAGGGAAGTAATGATATATGATAATTAAATGATAATCAATTAAATGATAATCAATGAATTTGGTATCGTTATCATTAATTTTAGTTTCTGAAGAATGACTTCAAAGGGGTAAAGTTCAGTTCTATGCAGGTAAGTGAATGTGTCAATTATTACGGTCTTCAAAGCTTCCAATGAATCAATCTTCTGTTTGTATACTAAAAATCATATGATATGATGTCTCATACTTTTACTAAACAAATTTTAATAAATAAATACATTTAGATATGATTTGGTGCTTTTTATGATCAAATTTTATTTTATTGTAAGTTTTCAAACAGGATTTTTAGGAACCCAATTGAAAAACGAACAATTACCGAAAGATCAAAACGGTAACTTTGAAAGTAATTTAAGTAAATATTTATTATAGTTTTCAAATATATATTACGAATATGGTCATCTATACTTAGATGAACAATGTCTTTTTATGGATTATTGGATATTAACGAAAAAGTTAAGACAGATAAGTACTGTATTACACCAAATTCAGCTGAAAGTCATTTATATACTGAGTACACTAGTAGAATTGATGCAATTTTCTAAATGTAAAATCTTACAAAACGATTGAATTTATATCATTGTTTTAATCGATTAATTTATTTTGATCTATGGTTTATTCAAAAGTGGAAATATCTCAGAATTGAACAATCATTAGAGGTCTGAAGCATAGAAAAGAAAAGCTATAGTATATGGAATTTGTGCCGGAATGACAAACCATGATATTTGTGAGAAACTGAAGTTGACTCTGAAAACCATTCAAAGAATCAGGAAGCAGTTATTTGACTCATAAAAAGAAAATTTCTTTCAAATTTCATGGCTTTTAGTAAGGTCTTTTTGTAAATTCTTAGAGTGAATCAGGATATTCTTTCAAATATCGTAAAACCTTGGATAGAAAGAGTGGCCACTAAGAAATCTTACGTGTTTCAACAAGATTCAGCTCCAGCACAAACGGACAAGAAAACTCAAAAATGGTTGTCATTAAATTTTTAGAGTATACCATTCCTAATTGTAATCTGCTTGCCTATTAGGTATAGAACGCTGTTGAAAAGATAAAAAATAAGACTGTCCGCATTAACAAAGACGAGCTGCAAAATAGAATATACCAAGAACTTCAAAATGTCTCATTGTGTTGTTAAATGGCCTGTTCTCGATTTAGGCGTCGTGTAGAGGCTGCCAATGATGCTGATGATTGATTCATTAAATAATTACAACCTCCAATGTTTAATGTTACTGGTGTTTTAGAAATGTCGAATAAATCTCCAAAATTTTAGTTTTTAGAGTTATTTTTCTTTACTGTATTTTTGAAATAAGTATATGAAATAAGTAATTGTGATAATGAAAACTAAAGAAAAGATGACTAATTCAATTTATAAAATCAAGGTCTAAAAATCATTATACATTTTCCTCGGGCAGATATACTTACAAGGAATTTTCTTGCGATATATTTTCTGATTAAAAATATAATAAATCAAGACACCAATATTTACCGAGACTCTTCAGATATCATTACATTCTTCACTGAAAGTCATTGTATATAACAAAGCAGGAGAATTAAAAATTACATCCAGGACATGATCTACTGAGAGTGATCCGACTAAAAATGGTCGATATTGTTACAGAAATGCAAAGTAATTTTATTTTAATTTTCAAAAATTTTGTAAAAAATATTGTTATTATTTTGTTTTAATATATTATTATAATAATAAAATAGGACGAAAAAATTTAAATTAATATTATGGTAAATGATATGAAAACCAGAGAGCAGGTAAATTCATAGGAAAAGGAGATTTTCAAGGAATTTGCTAAACATTTTAATAAGGTGATCCCATTTAGTAGAGTTTTACAAATCCGTATAATCTCACTCTTGAATCATTATTTTAGTATTCCGATCATTAATGACCGGATCAGTTCAAAATAATACATTTTTAATGACTTTATCTGGACCTCACTGAACATTTCTAACATCAGATAAAAATAAAATTCGAGACAAGGCCTATTCTTAACCACATTAAACCAATTATTCTTTTTTCTGTTATCATACACCTCCATAGGTATTTTAAAGGGACATCTTTTGAAAAAGAAGAAAATCAAATTTTAAAAAGTAACTACATAATATATTGGCATCTTATGGAAATTATACATTGGATATTTTAATAATATCTTTCCCACAGGCTGAATCCTCAGGGTACAGTTTTTCGTTTGGTGAATTTGCAATTTCCAATGGGATAGTGTTTTCGAAAACCATATCGTGTCTTGGGGATCTGTTCGAGTTCAATGGAAAACAGTTCTTCTTCAAGAAGGAATTGAAATAATTCGATCGGGTCTTGTGAGATTTTTGTCTATATGGAATGATTCTCGTTTCTGAAAAGTCCATGATGAGATCTACAAACTCAAATATGGTTATGAGACTGGCTCCGATCCATAACCCAACACAGCCCCCAATATCACCTAGTAATCGACTGATGGGATATTCTTCTGTTTCTTCTATTTTATCAATGAACATTGAAGTTGGCATGACTTTAATCATCATGAAGTTCCTTTCAACGAAATCATCATCTAACAGATGCCATTGTTTGTTAATTAAAGCTGTACTGATGTTGGTTTTACGCTGTCTGGACGACTTCAAAGCTCTCAGATGAAGATCGGATTTTCCAAAATAGTTCACTTCCTTTTCTTCCAGATCAGCAAGTATATTCAACCATTTTTGCTGGGTTTTCCTTTCTATCATAGCCGGAAATTTACTTTGAGAAATCACTGTTTCATAGGTATTATGTATACAATCATCCATATAACATTTCTGTAGTATTCCGTTGTCCAGTTCTGCATAAGCCTCCTGCAGACATTCGTAAAATTTTTTAATGTGTAAATGACCATCCAAACAAAAACGTAAATTATGAAATTCTGAAAGCACTTGCATTTTTGGCCACTGACAGTGGCAAAAGCGAGAAACCTCTCGCTGAACATTTTGGAAAACACAGTCCGAATACTTTCCGTATACAGATGTATTGATCTTCGTAAAAACATCATAATACGAAAACTTATCTTTGATGGGTCTACATCTGTTTCCGACATTGAGATGGACCTTATTGACAATCTTCAAATCAATCTGACTGTATCCATCTAAAACATAACTCTCCCTTATCTGGGGCCACGTTTCTTTATCATGAATCATAATTAACATCCCCGAAGGCATCAAGACACTCTCAAAAGGATCACTTATTTCGCCGGGAATGATATCAACGGCTTTGTAAATAATGAGTTCCAACTCGCGATTTGTTGTCATATGCTGACGAAACTGCGCATCTGATTCTTCAACTGAGGTCGAGTTGAATGTATAACAAGCTCCGAATGGAAACAGAAATCTCGGTATGAAATTTTGATATGAGCACCGCAAGCCTAAGTAGTTACAATTGATAACAGTAGACCATGATGGATGGGTATAACTGGAGTTTTTCTCCATGAAGAGAAACTCTCCAAACTTTATATGATTGGTGATGAATCTATGGTTTTTAGATTTGAAAACTTTGTAGTCTTCATATTTCTGCAACAAATAAGTGTAGTAAGTCGTATTTAGTGGAGGGAAATAAATCGGATTAGTAAAACAGAAGGAAATGTCCGGATAAGTGAAATAATCGTGATCTTGTAAAATGTTTGTCAGTACCGGTCTCTCGATGAATTTGTCGATCAAAAAATACATGCTTATAAACATTCCAACGGATGCACTGAAACAGATGCAAAGCCAAAACAATCGTTGACCGACGCCTCTCGAGCTGGCGACATGGTTGAGACCATGAATGGTACTCTTTCGACAGAACGAAAGACCGATTCCCAGCGTCCTGTAGGACAGGATCTTTCTGAACTTTTTGGTCGGAGGACTGATCGCCAATTTCTTCATGGAATTCATTGTACCACATGAATTAGTGGTGAACAACTAAACGGTCACAGATCATTGGTATAATCAAATGAAAGAACAGAAATGAACTAACACTTCATTAGTATTCATTCGACCAATAGGGGAGACCCAATTCAAAATCCATTTTCCTTACTAAAAAGGAATCCAAATGGAATTTTTTATTACGATACTTTTTGCAATTCAGTTTCTTTTTCTTGACATATTTTCTTTTTTCCTTCATCACTGACAATGGACTTCGAAACAATATTTTGTTACGTTTTTATGCAACATTTTCGCTGTTTTTATGAAAAGTTTTTGTAATAATATTTAATGCTGATAAGTGTTTAATTAATAATATTATTAGTAGTAATATTAATATTAATATTAATTTGTTAATTAGAAAATCATTTTTGTATGAATGTGATTAACTAATTTGATTTTAATTAATATTATCATTATGTAATTATAATTAGCTGGTATGTAAACATAATATAATATATATAATAACAAAATAAATATCATATAAGGAAAAATAAAAAAGAAAAAGAAAAGATATATATAAACGAAATTAAATAAAATAAACAATAATTATATAAAGTCACTTAAAGTCTTATAAATTATATATTTCATATAGATTATTGATTTTGTCAAGATTGAAGATCGATGTGAAGAATTGATATTCAGAATTTTATTAAGTTTTACATAAAAAATTAATTTAATTAAATAGATTTTTCAAATTTTTGATAATTAACGTCTATATATGTGTGTATGTGTCGTAAGCCTTATTCTTTTGACAAAATTATAAATTAAATAGATATTTTCAATAAGCCTCTTTAAATTTAGAAAAATAAAATAATATTTTTAATAAATAAAATATATAAATTGCTATTTTTATTAAAAATATTGGAATAATATTAATTTCATAGACTCAACCAATTCCTAGAAGACTTCCCTTTTATTTAAATCAATATTTTCAGACTTTAAAATGTTATTTTATAATTACTTTTATAATTCCAAAAAACAAATTAAAATAAGAAAATATATATATATCATTGAGAAATATTATTTAAAATATCTATAAATAATTTTTTATACATAGTTTTTCTTAAATAATAATATTATTATTTATTATTATTTAACAAATCGGAATACAAAAGGAAGATTAAAATACATTTTGAAATATTTTATGGGAAAGTTTTTATAATACAGCAGCAAAAAGAATTTTTTTATTATTTATTTATAAATTTATTATTTTTATTATTATTAAAGATTAATTTTAATTAGTATAATTTTGTCTTGATAAAGTAATAAAAATTATTTTCAACGTATTTTTATTTTAAAAAATCGATTGTTCACAAAATTATTGCCCATATCATTTCAGGATCCTCAAATATCTTTCCTAATGATATCCATAACTAAACATGATTTAAATTAAAATTATAATCAATCAATAAATGAACGGGTATCGTTATGTCCTAAATATATGTACCAAAGATTTTGTATTACCTGTTAATCTTGTGAATTTTTAAATTACCATCTCACAATAACTTCATTAGGAACGTCAGAAATAGCTCGTTTAAACAATTGTTCATTGTTAGATACATGTTTCTCATTTATCAGGTAATTTATGGATAATATCCCAATCATAATCATTGATTAATCTGAACATTCCAACCATTTTGCTTTTTTAAACAATATTCAATATGAAAATGGTCATTTTTAAAACGTTTTAAATCAACCTTAACAGAAAGACCAATATCCACCAATATTATTAATTATTTGTGTTAGTTGAAAATTAATCGGACATACCGGGATTCGAACCCGGAACCTTCACATGCGCATGCACTGCTCTGACCGCTGAGCTACATCGCCTACTAATTTTCAATATACCTCACAATTTGCATATTTATTTAATAGAAATATTTAAATAAAAATTAGAAAATATACATATTCAGCAAACATTGTTTGTTAAAAAGGACTTTCAAAATTGATAAGCTTAAAAATATTGATGACAATAACACTACATGTTTCCCAACATTTAATAAAATAAGATGATTTATCACAAAATGTATTTTATAAAACTATAAATTCTCTATTTAAAACAAATCTGCATTATTATCAAATACACCTTCTGTATAATTCTTTATAATTTGCATATATACATATTTATATATATAATTTTTCTTTCAATGTTATTAAAATTTCATTTTATTTAATTTTTCTTTTAGAAAAATAAATCGATTTTTTAAATTTAATTTCCTTTGGATAATTTTTAAATTGATTAACTTTTCACAAATATTATATTGTTATCTTTTATGGATAATATTGATCAAGAAAAATGTTTATTATTTATTTTTGGATTTGAAAGTTCAATGCAAAAATTTCTTTTAATAAAAAATATTTGAAACGATTAGGAACAAAATATGAAAACATAAGTGATATTGATGACTTTAAATCTTTGAAATGTATTGTAAAATATTAAATAAATAAATTTATGCGATAAATAATAATTTCTATAAAGTTATTTGCAAAATTTATCAGTTTATTGTAACAAAAATAAATCGTAATATAAAATAAAAAATTAAATATTACTTTTTAAATAAAAAGAAAATTATTACTGATTTTTTTGTGTTATAACAGAAAGCGTATTTAAATAGGCTTTCTTCAACAGACTAGACTAATCAGCTGTAAGATGTACTTTCAAAATGGAAAAGAGAGAAATGGAAAATATTATTTAATATTTTTCAGTTAAAATAAGAGTAGGTCGTTGCGTTTTTGAAAACCACGAGAAAAAGATTTGTGAAAATGTGTTCGTAATGGATAAATATACTATTTATAAAAATGTTAATAATTGTAATAACGATTTCCTTTTGGTAAATGGTAAATAGTGCAAAAATACAATTTATCGGTGGTTTAAGGAATACAAACAGAAGAAACCTTCTTTGTTCAATAAAACGAGACAATATTGATGATGGTAAAAGCCACGTGTTCACCAATTTATTCAAGGTCGTTGAAAAATATGAATCATAGAATTATGTATATGATGATAATTGATTATGATAAATTAATGAATATTTGACCGGAAAATCAATTTTAAATTGATATGTTAAAATAACTTCAATATTTACATTATATTATAAAAATATAGGTTATTTATTACTAGTCCTAATAATACCAAGTGTTATTTCTCCGACCTCTATGATCATATGAACGTTTCTATACCATTATGCATGTATATATATAAACATTCTTATTTCTTATGTTCCCCATGAGAATTGTTTTAAAAATTAACCGAAGGAATAACAAAACATGTCTATAATTTTTTTTTATATTTCTACTATAAAAATATTTTTTAAAAGTTTAAATGTCTCAACGTTCATTCAGATTAAAACTTTTCATCATGGTGTTTTAGTATGAGGATACATTTTTAAAGGATTGGTTGGAACAAATCCTTTAAAGCCAATAATCTCATTTACTTAAGTATGTTGTTTTCGTTGTTATCAAAAGTGTTATTAAATTTTTGAAAATATCCCAGATAAATAAATATTGTATAAATAAAACCTGCTTTAATTATTTTAAAAAGAACCTAAGAAAAAATAAATAAATAATTTGTCTAATTTTATAAAATAATGTTTAATAATTTACAATTACCGTGTCAGTTTGAGATTGATTTTCATAACAACTTCATTACAATTTATTTAAATAAACATTGCGATTTCTTATATTAATTGATTTCCGCCTAATACTGTCCAACCTAAGAACCCCAACATACTCTTTATTTGCATAGGAATTCAGAGAATGTCCGAGATTATCGTAGGTATTAGAGAAGATTAGAGAAAGAATAAAAACATGTTGACGTCGTTTTACATTTTATAATTAATTGCAAAAAATTATTAAGATTTGCAAATCATTTTCATTTTTGGATTAGATTAAATAAATTCCCAGAAATGTATAATCGTTATAACTTGTTAGCAAAAATATTAAAATGATAATGGAAGAGAAAATTACATGTTGAAAATAATTATTTTATTCTTTCTATGCGTAAGATATTGATTGTTTTCATCAACAACCGTAAAACGTTTAATTTCATCTCATAATTAGTACAACGAATTAGAGCACATTTAGATCATACCTCAACATCTGACATGCTCAAAAATGTCAATTTAACCTAATAATAATAATAATAATAATAATAATAATAATAATAATAATAATAATAATAATAATAATAATAATAATAATAAATATATTTCTTTTATCCATATATTATAGACTTATATATGAAAATTTAAATCAGAACGTCTTTTTTAAAAAATTATAATGTGGATATCCTTCTCTTTTTTCGTATTAACACAAACGTAGTAATTACATATTGGGCCCATTAAGTACTTTGACTGAATAATTATTACACATATTTTATTTAAACTTTCAATAACAATGATGTAGCAAGAAATTATATTAATTTTTCAATATAACCTCCACCAACATCCACACATTTTTGCCAACGATACAACAAATCCAAAATACCTTTTTCATAAAAGGTATTGGAGTACGATTTCAACAAATCCGTGAAAGTTCTGCAAATCAAAGCCCCAATCAAATAATTTTCCTCGCAAATCCTTCTTCAGTTAACGAAAGAAGCGAAATTCACTGGGAATGAGATCGGGACTCTATTGTGGGTTAGGAACGAGTAATAATCAATTTTTGATTTTATCAGATGGGATGTATGGATTGGAGCATTATCTTGCAAGAGCCATAGCTCAGTCTTTCCTCTTTTTGTAGTTTTCCTTTTACTTTCTTTATACGTGGTGCATAATATTCTGAATTAACTTTGTCATCAGATGTATTAAATTTAACATAGAGAATGCCTTTCATATCCCAAAAGATTGTCAGCATCAGAAATTTTTTATGAGATGTACTAGTTCTCATTTTTAATGTTGGTCTCTCCCCTGACATCTTCAATTCGGCAGATTCGCGTTTGATTTCCGATATATACATTCTCAAAGGTGTCTCATCTTCCGTGATTATGTTATTGAGAAAATCATCTCCTAGTTTTATGTAGATCTCCAAATTTTTCTCATAACATTTTAGTTGGCGTTGTTGCATATCACCTGTGAGACATCGTGGCACAAATCGTGAATACAACTTCCTATTGCCCATTCCATGCAGCAATATATGCAACATCCAAGTTATAAATTGTCGTTTTACATGGGCACTCACCCTTGTAAGCATCCTGCAGTTGATTAATAACTTCTTGGGTATTTGTTTGCTTCAATACCAAGAATATCTTTTGTATAAAGTAATTATTTCATGTCGAGTCTAAGTATTTAGTGGGCGCACCGCGTATATACTAATTATATAATTAAAATAAAAAGGATTAGCTTAGAAAACTTTTATGGTAAATCTAAAATTAGCAACATCAAGTTACTATTTCGATAATGACAACAGAAAAAGAATAAGATAAATGAAGACACGCAATAGTTTATCGAAAAAAGGTCAGCAGACCTAATAAAATACGAACAGATTCATAATAAATCACAGGAAAAAGTCTTCGAGTTTCAACAAAAAGTATCAAGTGAATTATGAGAAAACGAGACAGAGAATGCCTACAGAAAGAGTAGATTTGAAACCGATAAATATTTTTGAGAATTTTTTAGAATCGAGAAATCAATGAGAAGACAGAGTGTCAGCAATAAAAATTTCATAGAATCATTTTCAACCAAACATACATTAGAAGTGGAAATTCGAGGCTTACAAAAGTAATTAATTTTAAAGCTACTTCTTCAGAAGATTTGATATTAAATCTAAACTAAACAACAAATAATTCGGTAATTAACGAAGTAAAAATAATTATATATTAAAAGATATCACAGTGTTAAAAGGTAATCAGGTTACTTAATAATAAAAATAATAAAATTTTTAAAGTAAAAGTAATATTTTTATTACAAATTATTTTTTTCTAGGATAATTAACTAAAGAAATTAAATACTATCGTCTCTGACACCCCATAATCAAATAATTAAGTGTTTTATTTTTATTGCCCTGTTATCTTTTTTTTTGCGTTCTCTACTTCCAGTAGGACCTAGAACTGATACTTCAACTGATGCCTTTGAGGATGAGACAATGAGGGTTATTTCTCTTTCTTGTTTTAACAAACAATTATTCTAAAATTGATTTTAGAAAGTCGAGATATTTCAGTAAATCAATTTTTAAAATTTTTTTTCGATTTTGTATTATTATTTGTCTTTGTGTTTTAGTTGTTCACTTGACTCAATAATTTACTCAGTTTTAATATGTATATTGACAATTTACATATTGTTCTTTGGTGTTTTAAATTTTCTCCTAGCGTTACATTCTGATAATTCCTTCTGATCACTAAATTTCTTATGTTAAATTACCTACCTAACTCAATTCTTTCGTGTCACCAATTTATGGGAACTTTATATTATATTATATTATATTCTTTACAAAAAGTATCTAATTTATACGTTTAAATGTTAAATAAAATAATAAATGCCTTAAAATATTATTTATTTTTATAGTTAATTTTATATATAAAAAAATTCTTTAAAACTTCTTAAAATATAAACTGTTTTATCTTTTGATTTGGTTTCTCTTGGAAATGTAAAATGGATTAGCATCATAAGACTTTTTTTCTTTTTCACAAGTTTCGTCACAAAAAGTGAAAAAACTTTATTTCATATTAAAAAGAACGAAAACTTCAAATTTGACTTAGTTATGGATTAATTTCTGTAAATACGTGTTTTCATATTTTCCAAATTTTTTTTTTAATTTTGTGTGTGAATGAATGAAAAATTTTCAAAATTTCAAACTGCAACGAATTTTTTATTAATCCTTTTTTACTTGAAAAAAGAATTTTTTTAATTTTAATATTATTCAGAAATATTTAAATGTACATCATTCCAAGTACTGTAAAACACAATCTGTGCTGAAGTATGATAATGCAAGGTTACATGCTGCAAAAATAATGTTTGATACATTGTATTTCAGAAATGTTCATATCCTATAATGGTATCGAACATGATTTGAGGGATTTAGTCGACTTGTCAGACAAAATTATAATCATATGGCAACTTCAAAATAACAAATGTCAAAAGGATTAAAATAGCAATTGGAACTAATAGCACCAGACAATTTTCAAAAACTTTACTTTAAACATTTGGAGAAGACCACAGGAATATATTGACAAAAATACTAATTATTAATTGTCAAATAATGTGTTTATATTATGACTAACACAATTACTTTGTTGAAATCTCGTTTTATTATGTTGCAGTACTTTTTTGTGGTTAAGAATATTTATTAAATTTTAAGTTTTTTAAAAAATATTTGAACAATATTTAATGTTTAATATATAATAATAATAATAATAATAATAATAATAATAATAATAATAATAATAATAATATCATTACTATTATAATTATTATTTAATTGTTTTTTTTCTAATTATAAATAAACTTTACTATATTTACTATTGTTAGTACAAGTATCTTAACTTTTTAAAGACATTTTAAGTACTTGATTTAATTTAATTAAAGTTGTAT